>PVIU01005750.1:0-110732 GCA_004026605.1 Ondatra zibethicus | reverse complement strand
GGGCTTGCATCCATGGTCTCTTAGTGTCTGCAGCACATCTATCCAAGACCTTCTGGCTTTCATGGTTTCCATAGAGAAGTCAGGTGTAATTCTGATAGGTTTACCTTTATACGTTACTTGGCCTTTTTCCTTTGCAGCTCTTAGTATTCTTTCTTTATTCTGTATGTTTTGTGTTTTGATTATTATATGGCGAGGGGATATCCTTTTTTGATCCAATCTATTTGGTGTTCTGTATGCTTCTTGTACCTTCATAGGCATATCCATCTTTAGGTTGGGAAAGTTTTCTTCTATAATTTTGTTGAATATATTTTCTGGGCCTTTGAGCTGTGCCTCTTCTCCTTTTTCTATCCCTATTATTCTTAGGTTTGGTTTTTTTATGGTGTCCCAGATTTCCTGGGTGTTTTGTGTGAAGAATTTTTTGGATTTGTTGTTTTTTTGATCAATGAGTTTATTTTCTCTATAGTATTTTCAGTGTCTGAGATTCTTTCTTCTATCTCTTGTATTCTGTTGGTTAAGCTTGTATCTGCAGTTCCTGCTCGTTTACCCAGATTTTCCATCTCCAGCCTTCCCTTGGTTTGTGTTATCTTCATTGCCTCTATTTCAGTTTTTAAGTTTTGAACTGTTTCCATTACCTGTTTGATTGCTTTTTCTTGGTTTTCTAGGGCATCTTTGAGGAATTTATTCATTTCTTCTAACTTTTTGTTAGTTTTCTCATCCCTTTCTTCAAAGGAGTTTTTTACCTCTTTTTTAAAGGTCTCCATCACTTTCATAGTGTTACATTTAAGGTCGATTTCTTCTACTTCTTCTGGGTTAGGTTGCTCAGGTTTTCCTGTTGCATACTCGCTGGATTCTGGTGTTATCATGCTGCTTTTCAGGTTGTTGAAGGAATTCTTGGATTGGCACCTGCCTATCTCTTCCTTTGATTGCAGTCAGGGGAGTCTCGGAGGGTGGGGACCTTCCAGAAAGGCTTGCACACACTAACCCCTCTGGATAGCTGATCTCAGTGCAGGAAAAGGAAGTCCTGGTGGACCACGGACACCACAGAGGAAAGGGCAAACTTGTGTGGGGGCGGGGTCGTGTGGAACAAAGAGGCCTCCTGGTAGCAGGGGCTGGTGGTGCCAGCACTTCCTCAGGGACCTTCCCGCCAGGTGCGCACAAACTCACCCCGTCTGGACCTCCGATCTCAGCACAGGAACAGAGAGTCCTGGTGGGCCAAGAACCCCACAGAGGACATAGCATCTCTTTTTTTATACAGCATACAATTATTTTAGTGCTTTCTCACCCGAAAATAATACTACCTTTCTTATGGAATAGTTACAAAAACAAAATGATTAAACAGTTATAGTAAGAACTTTAAGAAATAGATAATAGGAAACATTTTTAAATTAATAGGGTTCCATGAAGATATGTTAACTTCTTAAGATACATTATAAAATAATATATTAGGAAACAGTGAAATAGAAATAGAAATATATCATATCTGAAAGTAAAATAGTGAAATTTACCCATAAAGATCTACATTAAAAGCTTACTTGGCATTAATGGTATATTAGTAAGTGGCTACTTTCATAGAATTTTGAAAGTATTTATCATATTGATTTCCAAATTTCAAGGCATGTGATTAAATGAGTCATTGAATATTTATGGGAATTTTTTAATGTACAAAATATTTTGAACAAATTTAGTTACTCTAAATATACTGCTCACAAAATACAGGCAGGTTTCAATACCTTAACATTGCTTCTTCTGAATATCTTTGTTATCTGTGCTATACTACACACAGATTTCTGTTTCTGAGTGGACTTGTAAATCAAACAGTATACAGAAATACATGCCAACAATTCTAATTACAACCTTCCATTATCCAATGTAGTTTGCAAGGCAATTATAATGATCAGAAAATATTTAAACTGAAAAATTTCTAGAGTTGTCTAGAATCCTGTGACCAGTGATTAGTTTTAGTCCAAGAAGCTCATCTATAACAATATACCAAATTGAACATTATGGTCAACGAATCAAATACCCTGATTATTAGAAGATCATCATACAAAAATGTGAATAACTGTTTTTAAAGAAATCAAAGAATGAAAACATTTCACATATGAGAACTACCACAAATGCAAACATTTTAAAAAATCAGTAATTATAAGCAAGACCTAGAAATATAATTCAATGAGGCACTTAGCTAGCATGTTTGAAGACCTGGGCTCAAACTCCAGCACTGCAAAAAGTGAAGTGAAATATGCCCCCCACAATGCTGAATCATGCATGGGCAGCCCATTTATATTGGGTTTCATAGTCTGAGTTGATGAGGATGACTGATGGTCTATTTCTCAAGGAACAGGTTCCACCAAGATACTCCCTGGATTCAGAGTCCAGAGCATTAACCATTACACCATGGGAGCTGGTGCACTGCAAAAAGTGGAAATGACAAAAGGTAACTGAAATTAGAGGCCAGCTTGGAATCTTACATTTCTTTGACTATTCTCATAACCTAAAAAGAGTGCAGGTTTTTGTTGATGCCACATGAAAACCTGTGCTAGAAGGAAGCTCACTCCTGTTTCGTAATGGGAAAGCAGCTGTACTTTGAAGTGTGTGTTAGGTCCTTCCTCTGGGAGCTGAAATATGAGTATGAGTGGCTGAAGGATGGACAACTGGTAAACCTGACAAGGAAACATTTGAGGGGGGCATCTGCTACCTTATCTTCTCCATGGCATTGGCAGCTTCTTGGTTTGAGCACTCATGTCTTCTCGTTTTCATTTTTAAAAATGTTCTGTAAGTAATTTCTCTGCCTTTAGTGGCTCTCATTCTTCATGTTTCTTCTACTAGTCAGTAAAAGTCTTCAAGAATACCAAGTTTTTATTTTTCTTTTATTGAAAATAGGTTCTCTTCTTATACAATATATCCCACTTATAGTGTCCTCTCCTTCTACTCCTCCCAGTTCCTCCTCACCTCCCCTTTCCTATGAATCCACTTCCTTTCTGTCACTCATTAGAAAAAAAGTTTTGTAACAGATAACAACCAAAGATGACAAAATAAGATACAATAAGGTGAACCAAACTCTATCATATTGAAGATGGACTTGGCAACCCAAAAGGAGAAAAAGTCTCAAGGGCAGCCACAAGAGTCAGCGATACACTGGTTTTACCCTCAGGAGTCCCATAGAAATAATAAACTAGTCACTATAATAAATACTTAGAGGATGGGTGGGCTCTGTGCTTGCTGCTTCAGTCACTGTGAGCATATACACACCTCCTTAGTTGCAGCAGAGGGCTTTGTCTTCCTAGTGCCCTTCCTTCTTTCTCTCTGGCTCTTAAAATCATTCCACCTCCTCTTAGCTGCGATTATCCGAAGAGAGGGATTTGATGGAGACATCAATTAGACTTTCTCGCGGCATAACATCTGACTGTGGGTCTCCGAAATTGTTCTCTTCTGCTGCCAGAGGAATCCTCTGAGAAAAACTCAAACAACAACCATCTATGAGTATAGCAGAATATCATTAGGAATCATTTTATTGATTTTTTAGGCTAGTAGTATTCGATTTTACCCTGGAACTATGGGCTATCTAGTCTCGGCTCTTGCTTATACACTCAGTGTTGGATTATGGGTTCCTTCTAGTGGAGCAGGCCTTAAGTCACATCAGATTTGGTTGGTAACTTTGAAAGATCTGTGCCTCCACTGTCCTAGGACATTATTCAGGCAAAACAGAGTGTAGGTCAAAGGTTTTATGGATGATTTTTACCCATTTTTACCTTTCAGTAGCCTTCAGAGTTCCTTCCCCCACCAAAGAGTCTAGATTGTAGGTGTGAAGGCTCTATGGATAAACCAACTTGATTTTTCATGTTCAATGAGTTATGCGATTGTTGTCCTCAGCAATGGAGGTTCTGCTGTCATTTGCCAGAGGGCAGCCCTTTGTCTTAGCAACAGTATGGATTGTTTAGAAATTCCATGGGACCCCTTGGCTACCAATTTAATTAAATGCAACACAGAAGCCTTGCTAGCTGAGACTCCAAATCCCCCATTACTAGAAGTTCTCTTTGGGATCACCTTCATAGATTCCAGGACATTTCCACTGCACTAGGTTTCCATAACACCCCAAATTGCCCCCAATTCCAGTCATCTCTCCCCACACTTGATGTGGCATGTCCTTCTGTATATGTGATGCTTTTATTGCATAATGAATAAAAATGTTTGGGCCAATGGCTTAGCAGAGTAAAACCAGGTGGGAAATCCAAACAGAGATATATAGAGAGAGTAGGCAGAGTCAAAGAAATGCCATGAAGCTGCTGAAGGAGGAAGGCACCAGAACCTTGCTGGTAGGCCACAGCCTCATGGTGATACACGGATTAATAGATATGGGCTATTTTAAGATGTAAGAACTAGCTAAGAATATGCCTAAGCTATTGGCCAAACAGTATTGTAATTAACATAGTTTCTGTATGATTATTCAGGTCTGGGAAGCCGGGAAATCAACACGAAGTCTCTGTTTATTCACGTTCTTCTACCCCATCTCATCCCCATTCCTGTCTCTACCTGCTCCCAGTCTGTCCATAAAATCTATTCTATTTCCTCCCTCTGAGGGATATCCCTGCATCTTCCCTAGACATCTCCTCTTTACCTCTTTGGGTTTGTGGATTATAACTTGATTATCATTTACTTAATACTTAATGTCCATTCGTAAGTAATACACACCATGTTTTTCTTTCTGGGTATGAGTTATATCACTCAGGATGTTTTTTTTTCTAGTTCCTGGTGTAGGAGGGTCCTTCTGTATTTGGGTTGCTTTTATTGGTTAATAAAGAATCTGCCTTGGTCTTCTGATAGGGCAGGACTTAGATAGACAGGATAAAGAGAACAGAATGCTGGGAAGGGGACAGAGCCAGAGAGAGACGCCCACCATGAAGACATGCTGAATCTTTCCCGGTAAGCCATGACTCGTGGTGACACACAGATTATTAAAAATGGGTTAAACAAATATGTGAAAATTAGCCAATAAGAGGCTAGAGTTAATGGGCCAGGCAGTATTTCAATGAATACAGTTTCCGTGTAATTATTTCGGGTACCCACCGGGAGCCAGGTGGGACAGAACAAGGGGCCCTGCGCTGGGAACGCAGCCCAAGCCCCTCATTGCAACAAGTTCCATCCTTTTGCCTGCAAATTTCATGATGTCATTTTTAACAACTTAGTAATACTCCATTGTGTAAATGTATGACATTTTCTTTATCCATTCTTCTGTTGAAGGATATGTAGGTTGTTTCCAGTTTCTGACCATTATTAATTAAGCTGCAATGAACATGGATGAGCAAGTGTCCTATGGTAGGATGGAGAATAAATAGATCATATGCCTAAGAGTGGTAAATCTGGATCTTGTGATAGATCAATTTCCAAATTTCTAAGGAACCACCATATTGATTTTGGTAGGGGCTATATAAGTTTGCACTCACACCAGCAATGGAAGAACATTTCCCTTCCTCAACATACTTTCCAGCATTATCTGTCACTGTGAGGTTTTTTTTTATCTTAGCCATTCTAACAGCTGTAAGGTAGAATATCAAAGTAGGTTTGGATCACACTTCTCTTAATGCTAAGGATGTTGAACATTTCTTTAAGTTTTCTCAGTTATTTGAGATTCCTCTATTGAGAAGTCTCTTAGATCTGTACTCCATTTATAATTAGATCATCTGCTTTTTTAAATGTCTAGTTTCTTGAGCTATACAGTTTCACAACATGTATGTATATATATGATATTAGTCTTCTATTAAATATGGAGTTGATAACAAATCTTTTCCTGCTCTGTAGGCTGCTGCTTTGTCCTATTGACAGTGTTCTTTCCCTTGTAGAGCTTTTCAGTTTCATGAGGTTCTATTTATTAAGTGTCGATCTTAGTGCTTGTGGTAATGGTATTCTATTCAGAAAGTTATCTCCTGTGCCAATGTGTACAAAACGATTCCCCACTTTCTCGTCTATCAGATTCAGTGTATCTTGTTTTATGTTGACATTTTTGATCCATGTGTACTTGAGTTTCTGCAGGATGATAAATATAGATTTATTTATATTCATCTACATGCAGCTATCTTGTTAAACCAGTACTATTTGTTGAAGATGCTGTCTTTTTCCCATTGTGTAATTCTGGCTTCTTTATCAAATATCAAATGTCCTTAAGAGTGTGGATTTATATCTGGAACTTCCATATCTTTACTCAATGTGTTTGCTTTTATACCAACACCATGTAGTTTTTTATTACTAGAGCTCTGTAGTACAACTTGAAATTCAGCATTGTGGAACATCTATCAGTTATTATTGTTCAGTATTGTTTTTTACTATCTTCAATTTTTTGTTTTTCCATATGAAGCTGAGAATTGTCTTTTCAAGGTATGTAAAGAATTGCCTTGGTATTTTGGTGGGGATTGCATTGAATCTGTTGTTTGTTTTTGGTATGATGGCCATTTATACTATGTTAATCCTACCGATCCATGAACATGGGAGATCTTTCTGTCTTCTAATATTATCTATGTTTTTTCTTTAAAGACTTTAAGCTTTATCTTATAATTCTTTCACTTACTTGTTTAGAGTTACTCCCAGATATTTCATATTATTTGAGGCTAATGTGAAAGATTTAATTCCCTGATGTCCTGCTCAGCCTGTTTATTATTGTATGGAGGAGGGCTACTGATTTTTTAAGTTAATCTTATTTCTAGTCACTTTGCTGAAAATGTCTATCAGCTGTATGAGTTCCATGTGGAATTTTTAGGGTCACTTATGCATACTATCATATCATCTGCAAATAAAAATACTTAGACTTCTCCCTTCCAATTTGTATTCCTTTGATTTCCTTCAGTTGTCTTATTGCTCTAACTAAAATTTCAAGTACCATATTGAATAGCTATGAAGAGAATGAACAACCTTATCTTGTTCCTGGATTATCTATCAGTGTCTGCTAAAACTGAAAGGAAAACAGACTTACAGTTCAACTTATAATTGTCCCACTTAAGAATTACTCTATGAAATGCCACCAACCAATAATGACACTTGTACAAATAAGTTTGCTCTGTCATAGTTTTCAGAATCAAAAAGTGGAAAGTATATTGGATGTCCACCAAAAGGGAAATGGTTGTCATTCAATGTGCTTCCACTTCTTGATTATGAAAACATGCATACTGTAAGGTTCTCTGCAGCAACAAATAAGACTTGACTATGAACCAGTTGCCATGGAATGATTTTCACAATATACTGTTAAGTTTATAAAGGGGAAATAAAGAAAAGTATTAAAAGAAACCATTTTTAGATAATGACAAATGAAAGCATACTTATTACCATGCTACCACACGGTAAGATTAATTATGTGGAACTGGGGAAAGAGCAACAGGGGAAATAAATTTAAATAGGAAGAAATAATTTTTTAATATTTACTTGATTGGAGCAGAATAAACTACAAGATTCCATTTTTGTAAATATATTTACATGTATATATTTACATTGTATGCAGTGTATATTTGGAAAACATTATACTTTCCATATTTAATCATACATCTGTGTTGTTTTTAATTTCAAACACAACATGTCTACTTTTAATATAATTTGGCAAACAAAAATATTTTTTATTGATGAATAAAAGTTTAGATATTATTCTTTCTCTGTTTAAACATTATAGTTCTCTGGAACAGATGTGGGATTCTCCTCCATATGCTATGAATATGTTTTATTACCATTGGTTAATAAAGAATCTGCTTTGGGCCTATGGAAGTGCAGAATAGAGCAAGGCAGGAATTCCAAGCAGAGATAGAGGAGATAAGAAGGCAGAATCAGGGAGATGTGATGTAACTGCCAAAGGAGACAGAGGCCCCAAAATCTTGCTGGTAAGCCACGAACCTCGTGGTAAAATACAAAAATAGGTTAATTTTAGATGCAAGAGTTAGTTAATAAGAAGCTTAAGCTATTGGCCAAGCAGTATTGTAATTAGTATAGTTTCTGTGTGATTATTTCAGGTCTAGGCGGCCAGGAAATGAACAAGCAGTCTCTGCCAACATGGAACCTATAGGGACAATATCAGTCAGTGGTAACCCAAGATCATTTGTCATTTAACCCTTAGTAGATTCTTAATATCACTTGGGATCATAGGCAACCTTCTGAATTTTCATGATTTTTTAATATCCTATCTTTGATATCACTCCTCTTTGTTCTCAAACATTTTTTATACTTCCCTGCCAATAAATACCTTTCTATTCTGTTTCAAATTCCAATTTCATTGTTGATTCATGTAAGATGTTTTGCCAGTGTTTGGTGTACGCTTTTCTTCTCAGCACTTGGGAGGCAGAAGCTGGTGGATCTCTGTGAGTTCGAAGCCAGTCTTATAAGTTCTAAGACAGCCAGAGCTGTAACACAGAGAAAGCCTGTCTTGAAAAAAAAATTTCCCAGTGTTGAACAGAATAAATGTATCACTCAGTACACAGCAAATGTTAAATAAGTACCTGTGAACATACCATATTATATGAAATGATCCTATCAATCCTTACTCTAAAGTAAGAAGCATAGTTTTCTTGGTAAAGGTAATTTAGTAAGGTGACAACAGTGCTTCAACAGGTGTGAAACAGGATTAGGGAAAACTCATAACTGCCATTTAGCTAAGTGGACATTGCCCTAAAAGCTTTCTAAATGTGTATGTTTACACCCATAGACAAATGCTACTCTCAGCATTAATCAAAGAACCTCACCTTGCACTCAATGGTGGTGAATGCAGAAACCTGCTGTCAAAGATGCTAAATAGAAGTGATAATAAGGGCTCATCACTAAAACAACATTAATACACTCCCATCTAAAGCTCTGGGAACATTGTCAAAGAGGGAATGGAAAATGTATGTTAAGAGCCAGGATATAGGGAAAGAGGCTGAAAATGCCATTCTCTAGGCACACACATACATTAAATACTTACAATAGCTGTGGTTATAGACACTGTTCCTATGTGAGACTGGTCCTTTTGCATGGGTAAAGGGCTCTTTAAGCCCTGCTCCTCACTGTTAAACAATTGGCTACTGACAGATTCTGGGAATGAGAGAGTCATTGTCTTCAGTGTCTTCAGTTCGGGACTCACTAGTGAGATTACCAAGATCCAATGGATTATTCTGAATCCAGGGTCACATAAACAGCTCTGGTAAAACTCAATGGGTCACAAACAACAAAATGTCTTGATTGCAGTAAAGACATTCATAGGAAGGAAGGGGACAGGGAATGATAGAAGAGAGAGGAGAATAATCAAAGTATGTTGTGTATGTGTATGAAATTGTCAATAAAAGGAAAAATAATCAGTAAAAAATTCAAACTATATTTTTTTAAAAAAAAATTCAAAAGAAGTATGATGCAGGCTTCATGAGGTAAGAGAAGATCCCTGTCAGTGGAGCAAGTAGAAGATTGCAGAACAATCAAAAGCAGTGCGTTTACCTCTCCCTTGCTGGGGAAGGTTATTGACAGGAGGAAGCGATTCACACAGTCATATGTAAAGAAAGATAGTCATATCCCAAGTCTAGGGAAGTGTCTGTGAATAGGATGGTCCCTGCTTTATCTCCAACAGATGTGAACGACCTGAGAGCTACAGCTGTACCTCCCTGATATGTATTCTTCTAACAACAGGCACATACCCTGGCATGGGATATTCCAAATCTGTGCCGTGAACCAAACTGAAAGGGTCTTTGTGGTCAGTCCTCTCTGGAACTTCACTCAGCCACGTCATTTGTAACACAGGAAAATTTCTAGCTACTTCATTTTAATTCAAAGCAAGGTCCTGAATCCTTTGTGCAGATTTGTTGATTTGAAGCAAGGCATATTTCTTTCAATAGTTCATCTATATTCCATTTAGGGTGCAATTTTAATTTCATCATTATCTTATCTTTCTTTTATCGTTTATTCAAAAGAGAGAAGCAAAGTGTCTGCATACATTACTGGGTTCCAGGAACAATGAGTATATTTTTCTGAACTAAAGAACACCAAAGCTTTTATCTCTTCCTCCCAGTTAAGGGACATGAAGCGATTCTCAATTCCCCAGTAGAAGATTCCTATGCTGGCTTTTATTCTTAATCTTTCAACTTACGAAATTAATGTTATCTTAGCAAAGAAATATATGTGTACTGCTTTTAAATTACTTTGAGACCATCAGAAAAGCTAACCTGAAATTCACTGGGCATTCTTTACCTCATCACTCCATGTCAGGCCACCTGCGTTCAGGTCCTCTGATAGGGAAGGGCCATCGGTGTGAAGAAATGAATTATCTGACCACTAGATGAGTTTCACACAAGTTGTAGACTCTGAACAGCTCTAACCATCTTTGTTTATACATTAAACTAGTATAGTTTTCTCTACTAGCAAACAAGTTTTTTCCATCCTCCAGGAAGAACAAATTATGTCAAATATGTTTTTTTCTGTAAGTTTTACATTAAAACATCTTTAAACCAAAAACAACACTACTATGTTGCTAATTTGCCCTAAAACAGGCACATCCTGTTTTTACATAACTAAAAGGTGACTGACATAGATACACACATTCTCAAGAACAACAATCTCATTCAAAACATATTTACCGAAATGGGAGTGCTCTGCCTCTGGTCCTGTCAACACTGAATTAGAACAATTTCTGGGGTCTGAAGTGGCAGCTGGCTTCCCCAGACAGGAAACCAGAAGAGCATCAGCTCCCAAAGTATTTTAAGGAAAATACTGGAGAAAAAAATGGGATTTCCAGGAATTACCACATCTGTCCCATGCAAGATTGACAAAATGACATTAAAGCCACCAAGAGAATCATCAATATTATGAGAGAGAAGAGAGACTGCAGGCCACACAGTCCTAGCAGTATTTTGCAATGTCCTGAACTCTCCTGATCCTTGCCGATTGAGACTGCCTACATTGGGCTTTCACCTCATCTGAAGAACCGTCAGACAAGCACTCATGCACTGAATTGAAACTGCACAGCTTCCAACAACTCCAGCCTTCTGTTTCAAGCCGTAATGACTTCCAACACTTTCAGCTTACTTCCAGTATTTGCTTCAACTTTCCAAATCATAAACTTATATTTCTAGTTTTTCAACTCAATCTAGATGTTTGTCCACTGGCTTCTACTATGCTGTCTGTAATACCTTATTTCTGCATAGAACAAAATATATGTGTATAGTTTTAATTTCATCTCATGTACAATGAGCTCCTGTGCTCACACATCAGATTTAGTCAGGAAACGTAGTCCTCCATAGTCATCATGAACACTTCTGTCCTGGCTCTCCTGCTAGATCCAGGACATGATAATTATCACAATGAATATAATAAATACTAGTTTGCTATGAGTGAATTAGCAGTTTAGCTAGTTTCTGTAAGTGGAAATTAAGAAGAGTGCTAAGTGATGGAGTTGGAAGGATTGAGGATATGTAGACTGGTTAAATATTTTTACAGATTCCTCACATTTACCATTGTCTGTCAGAATAAAGGTACTCTAATTACTCTGCAAGTGGTGAGTATTTAAATACCTAGCATAATATTGTTACATAAAATAATCTAAATAAGCCTGAATTTTATAGTCTTAGAGTTGATGCAAATCCTGATATCTGAAATTCTATGAATAAATCTGAAATAGTCTGCTTGGCCAGTTATAAGGTTACCTCAAAACATTTTTGGTTTATCTAAAATCTTCCAGGATTTTTTCTGAACACTGAGAGACCTGTGGTGGATTGGTGTGTGTGGGGGGGGGACCAGGCTCTCCTAGTAGCCTGACAGAAATCTAAGCCTTAGTTTCAGTTCACTAAAATGGAACAGAGCTAAACAGACAGTTCTCAGTAAAACCATAGCCTTCTTCTAGCTCAGCAGAAACCCCATGGCCCCTTTTGCAGCTTAACAAGACACCAAAGCCCCTTTTCTGGCCGAGCATGTGCCCCCCACCCAGTCTCCGGGCAAATAAAGATAGCTTCCCTACCCTGCTGCTGGAAGGTCCCTATCCACTAGAACCTTCCACCAATCAAGCCCCCAGACTAATCTTTCATCCACCAATCAGCCCCCAGACTAATCTTTCCTCCACCAATCAGCCACAGATTAATCCTTCCTCTCTGGAATCCTCCTAACTCCACTTAAAAGAAACTTGTGACCTTCTTTGGAGGTCACCAAGTGCAACCCCAAGGTTGGAATTAATAAAACGCTCTTGTTATTACATACGTGGCTGTTGGTCTTCTTTGGGGGCTTCTCTCGGACCCTAACAAATATTTAAAAGAACAAAATAAGGCTTCCTAAATGATATGCCTGCTTATGTAGCTGCTGCTGATAAATACTTATGTGTTAAGTAATATTAAATATGACATAGCTGAACAAGGTGAATCACACTTATAATTCCAGCATTTGAGAGGCAGAGGCAGGTTAATATCTATGAGTTCAATGTCAGCCTGATCTGTAGAGTTTTAGGCAAGCTAGGAATAGTTAATGAAATGCTTTCTCTAAAATAAAAAAACAAAAAGAGTCTGGCATAATTTTGTTTAGACACTGCCTTCTTTATGTCTCTGATAATGTCTGTGAGGATGTTTGCAGTGAGGTTGAAGTATAGATGGAGATCCATCCTGCCTGTGCATTGAATCCCTAGAGGGAATAAAAAAGGTGAAAGGAGAAACTGCCTTGAGCAACAACACTCTCCCCTTTCCTTCCTGACTGTAGACATAATGTGGTCAGCCACTTCGCATGCCTCTTAACTTGCATTCCCTACAAAGATGGACTGTAACCTCTCAACTGTAAGTCAAAACAAACTGGCATTCTTAAAATAAAAAATGAACAAGTTAAATAGCATCTAAAAGACTCTCATTTTGGTCTGTTTTTCTGGAGGATTCTATAATAACTAAAAGTACTCTTAAGATTTATGAAGAATTCAGTTGACTAAGTTTGTAGACTTATTATGGTCAATTATTCAGCTTCTTCAACAATTTTCCCTTTTCTGTTTTTTTTGTAAAATATATAGGAATTTTAGATAAATTATCATTTTTTCAGTATTACAGCTGTAATATATTTTCTACTGAAGCAGTTAGCTTATTCTATTTCTTTGGTTAAACAATTTTGTACTCTTTTTTGTTGATGCTACATATTTTCATTTTAGCCCTTTGATTTCTTAGTAGCCCCTATTTGTTCCTGAATAAATTCCTCATTACTAACTCTATCAAGTAATCTGAAAGTTGCAATATTTTTATCCAGAAACTGCTTTGACTCCAGCTCTTGGTAGACCTGAGGCATTATGGTGTTTCCTTTTACTACAGACTCTTTACTTTTCTTGTCTGGATGATGCCTGTGTTTTGGACAATTTTCTTTTTCAGTCAGTCTTAGCTTTTGTTCTTACCATGTTGAAGAACATGTCCTGAAACTTCCAAGAAACAGTATGTTAAACAAAAGTTTGCGTCTTTGTATACCTGGAGTAGGACAGGAATGATTAACCACCAATGATAATTTTGACACTGTCTAGTTAAATCCTTAACTTGACTTACTCTTTACAAAGACTGTTTGACTATCCTAATTCTTTTGTATTTCTATGAAAGTTTTCAAAGTGGCTTATAAGGTTATATATTTTTTGCTTCATTGTGTTTTTTAATTAAAAATAGATTCTTCTCTCATACAATATATCCCAACCACAATTTCCTCTCCCTCTACTCCTCCTAGATCCCTCCAACTCTACCCCAGGTCCACTCGGTCTGTTTCCTCTTCAGGAAAAAGCAGGCCTCCAAGTGTGAACAGCCAAACAGGGTAAAACAAGATGTATTAAGACAAGGTGAAAGCCCTATATCAAGGATGGACAACGTAGCTTAATAATAGGAAAGGAGTCTCAAGAGAAGACATAAGAGTCAGACATACACCCACTCTCACTGTTAGGAGTCCCACAAAAACACCAAGCTAACAACCATAACATGTACTCAGAAGACTTGGTACAGATCGATACGGCCTAGTGCTTGCTGTATCAACCATTGTGAATTCATGTGAGTCCTGCTTAGTTGTTTTGGTGGGCCATGTTCTCCTGGTATCCTTCATTCCTCTGACTTCTATAATCTTTCTTATCCTTCTTTCCCAAGCTCCAAGGGAGGGGACCAATGGATACTTCCAATATAGACTTTATGCATAATATCTAGCCCTGTGTTTTTTGCACCTTCTCCCATTTGCTGCCTGAGGAAGACTCTCTGATAATGAATGGACAAATCACTGATTTACATGTATAGCAGAATATCATTATGATCATTCCATTATTATTTTTTTCTTTTTATTACCAGTCATGTTTGGTTCCATCCTTGGTCTTTTCACTATCCAGTTTCTTCCTCCTGGCCATCCAAGGCATGGGTTTTCTGTAGCGGCATGGGCCTCAAGATAAGCCAAACACTGAGTGGACACTCCCATAAATTCTGTGCACCATTTCCCAGGCACATTTTGCAGGGAGGACAGATTGCAGGTGGGGGATTTTGTGGCTGAGTTGGTGTCCAGATTTCCCTTTACATAGCCTACAGAACAATTTCTCATGCCAAAGAGAGAAGAATGAAAGGTTAAGGCTTCAGGCAGGCATCAGCTTGATCCCTCTATGTTCAATGAGCTGTGTAAATATTGTCTTTGGCAATAGGATCCCTGCTGACAATTTTCGGAGAGTAGCCTCCTGTCCTAGCCTTAGATGTTTAGGGATCTTTACAGGACTTCCTTGGCCAACAACTCAACCAAATCTACCCAGTCCACCACTAGAAACCTTGTCTAGCTACAAACGATGACCCTTCTGGACCCACTATCCTCTATTACTAGGAGTTTTCAGTACGATCACCCTCATAGACTCTGGTAAGTTCCCACTGACTAGGTTTCCAGATCACCCCCACCTGATCTCACCTTATAAACTTAAACAAAATTGTCTGCTGGGATTTTGACAGTTATAATATTAATTCTATAAATCAGACAAAAGAAAGTATAATGTTTTTCCCTGATCAATAAATGTAAAATTTATTTTCATTCATGTATGCTTTTTTAGAATCTTTGCTCAAACAGCCTATAAGGAAACTCTAGGTCACACATATTTATCAGACCTTTCTTTTAATAATTAATAATTCCAAATGCTACTCTATGGTTTTAAATTAATATCTTAATGATTAGTGCTAGAAATATAACTGATCTTGTATATTGACCATGCAGTTTTAAGCTTCACTACCTAATAAATTCAAATTGCAGTTCCTAAAATCTATAGGAAATCATCCACAAACAATCATCCTGTCTATGTGTATAGCCAGTTATGTGTTTTGTCCTCCAACATAGACACCATTTTTTTCTTTTGTTTCTTTGCACTGGCTAAAACCACCACTAAATTCCATAAGAGAGATGGAGAGAACATATGTTTCATAATCTCCTGATATTATAGAGAAAATATGTGGGCTTTTCACCATCCATCATACAGTTGATAGGTAACCCTGGAATTCCTGTTTCTGGTTGTTGAATCCTTGTCTACTGTTAATGCACTAGTAGTTACATGACATGTTGGATTTAATAACTGAAATTTCAAATACCTTAAGATAATAATGTAATTTTAATTTTTTTAGTCTGTTAACATAATGAATTATCTTGATTGACATTAAAATGTTAAGTAAACTTTATGTGCTGGCTAGTTTTATGTCAACTTGACAAAAGCTAGAGTTACTGAAAGTAGGGAACCTCAACTGAGAAAATGCCTCCATAAGACCTGGTTGAAGGGGCTGGAGAGATGGCTCAGAGCTTAAGAGCAATGACTGTTCTTCCATAGATGATATGGATTCTGTATATGTGTGTTATTGGTTAATAAAAAAAATCTGTTTTGGCCAATGACTTAGCAGAGTAAAGCAGGCAAAAAATCTGAGCAGAGATACAGAGAAAAAGAAGGTCAGAAACCAACCAGTTGCCAACAAATCAAGACATGCAGAAAATTGGGTAATGTCATGGCCACATGGCAATAGAAATGGGTTAATTTAAGATGTAAAAGTTAGCTAAAAATATGCTTGAGCCATCAGCCAAACAGTGTTGTAATTAATAGAGTTTCTGTGTGATTAATTCAAGTCTGGGCAGCCAGGAAATGAAACTGCAATGTTCTTATTTGTTAGTGTTTTTATGAAATAATTTGAGGAGTATTAGAGTTAATTCTTCTTTGAAAGTCTGGTAGAATTCTGCACTTAAACTAGCTGGCACTGTGCTATTTTTGATTGGGAAACTTTTAATTAGTGCTTATATTTCACAAGGTCTGCTTAAATTGCTTATCCAATCTTGATTTGACTTTGATATGTGGTAACTATCAAGAAAATTATCCCTTTCTTTTGGATTTTCTAATTTGGTGAAGTATAGGTTTTAAAAGTATGTCCTTATGATTCTCTGAATTTTCTTAGTGTCTGTAGTTATGTCCCCCCTTCTGTCACTAATTTTGTTAATTTGGATATTCTGTTTTTACCCTTTAGTTAATTTAGCTAAGGGTTTGTCAATATTATCGATGTTCTCAAAAAACCAACTCTTTGTTTCATTAATTCTTTGTATTGATTTTTTTGTTTCTATCAATTTGAGCACTGAATTTGATTATTTCCTGCCATCTACTTCTTTTGGGAGTTGTTTCTTCTTTTTTTTTTTCTAGAGCGTTAAGTGTGATGTTAAGTTATTAGTATGAGCTCTCTCCAATTTTGTGTATATGCACTTAGTGCTATGAAGTTGCCTCTTTAAAGCACCTTCATTGTATCCCCTAATTTGGGTATGTTGTGATTTCAATTTCATTCCATTTTAAAAAGTGCTTGATTTCTTTCTTAACCTTTGTCTTGACCTATTTTTCATTCAGTAGTCAGTTGTTGGGTTTCTATGAGTTTGTAAGCTTTCAGATGTTTCTGTTATTGTTATTATCAAGCTTTTAATCTGCAATGGTCACATAGTTGCAGAGTGCTATTTCAATTTTCTTACATCTGTTGAGACATGCTTTATGTCCAAGTATCTGGTTTTGCAGAAAGTTCCATGTGATGCTAAGAAGAAGGTATATTTTTTGTGATTAGGTGAAATATTCTGTCAGTTTTGTTGTGTCCTTTAGTTTATGAGATCATTTCTGTTTAGTTTTTGTCTGGATGACTTGTCTGTTGTTGAGTAGGGTAATGAAGACCCCACTGCTGCTGTGTGAAGTTAAGTATGTTTTTTAAGCTGTGGTAGTGTTTCTCTTATGAATTTGAATAGCTTTGTGTTTTGTGCATAGATGTTTATAACTACAGTATGTTCTCAGTGAATTTTCTTCTCATGAGTATGTAGTGTCCATGAGTATATATCTCTTCTGACTGGTTGATATGAAGTCTATTTCGTCAGATTTTAAAATGGCTACACAAGCCTACTTCTTTGGTATATTTTCTTGGAATAGACACTTCCTTCTTTGGGTTAAAGAAATTTTCATTTCTGATTTTGTTGAAAATATTTTATGGGCCTTTGACCTGGATTTCTTCTTCCTCTATTCCAACTATTCTTTGGTTTTGTCTTTTCATAGCATCTCTAATTTCCTGGATGTATTTGTGCCTAGATTTTTTTTTTAAATTTAGCATTTTCTTTGACAGAGGTATCCATTTCTTTTATATTGTCTTCAATGTCTGAGACTCCCTCTTCCACATCTTATATTCTGTCAGTGAGGCTCTGAGGTTCTTCCTCGAGTTCCTAAATATTTCATTTCCAGTTTTCCCTTAGTTTGGTTGTTTTTTTTTTTTTATTCTACTTCCTGCAAGTCTTGAACTATTTTATTCAGTTCATTCCACTTTTGTTTCTTTGGGTTTTTTTCCATAGATTTCTTTAATGGGTTTATTCATTTCCTCCTCAAGGACCTCCAGCATATTCATAACTGCCATTTTGAAGTCCTTGACATATGTTTCATCTACATTGTACTTTTCGGGCCTACATTAGTAGAGTTGCTGGATTCTCATGGAGATATACTGTCCTGGCTGTTGTCGATTTCATTTTTACACCTATGTCTAGGTATTTGAGTGTGGGATGCTTGTAGTTTGATGTGCTGATATCTCATGTTGTGTTCTGTTCCTGATTTCTGCTGGTTCTAAAAAGAGTGTATTGGCTGTGGATTGCCTGGTAGGGAATGATTCTGAAATCCTGCCAGGTGTGGGCAAAGAGTTCTACTTAAAATGTGTTTCTAGTTATTAGAAACTGACACTTAGGAATGAGAATGAACTAGAAAAACAAGCCTAGGGCATCCACTGGGGGGAGGAAAGCAAGGTGTGTCACCAAGATCTGCTTAATCTTCTTGGAATGGGGACAAAGAGGGAGTAGAAGCCACGGCAAGTGGTGTTATACAGAGCTGGGGATGAAATTGGAGGACTGGATTTGTTGGAGAGAAGGGAGATTGAGTATCTGAAAATAGTCCTACCCTTTTTTCTAGCTGGTGAATTCCTAGAAAATGCCTGGAGAGTTGGAGACTGAGACAAAGGGATGGGGTAGTAAGGAAGGTTGTAGTCAAAGATCAGCATGATGGGGCAGAAAAGATGAGCAGGCTACAGCAGCGGTATGCTATGGAGCAGAAGATGAGACTGGGGTGGATTTGGGGAAGAGGAAGAAAGCTGAAGACCTGAATATCACCTGCCTTGATCCTGTTTGTTTTACTAGTAACTTATATGAATGTTTTTACTGAGTTACTGCTTAGTTGTATTGGTCAATTATCAGAAAATCTGCCTTTATAGTAAATATATGAAAACCATTTGATTTTAATATTTACTTACAGGCTTAGGCTTGAAGATGTGTCTTTTATATTATAGTACCTTAAGATTAAAGTGGCAAATTTTGCTTTAAATTTAATCCTAGAAGTCTAAATCTTTTATTCATAAACATTATTATTCACTTTTTGCTCTTACTGCTACTGTTTTGTTTCTTTCTTTTTTTATGACTTAAAGGAAGCTCAAAATATTCATACTAAAAACTACTTCTTTCATGATTCTGCCTCATTACTGCTTCCTTTGTTCTACCTGGTATCAAGTGTCTTCTTCACTAATCTTGATTGTAACTGCCCTCTTGTTTTTATTGCAAATATACCTAAATTGTTTTACGAAAATAAGAATGTTCAGAGGAAATGTTTAAAAATCCATTCTTGTTGAAATCCACTTACATTTCATTAGTATTTCTATAACAGTGTGGTTCCTGAATCAACATGATTTCTCATTACCAAAGCAGTTCAAGTAAGCTAGAAGGAAAAAGGGAGAGCTCCGTGAATTGATTTTCAACTTAAAAAGAAAGGAGAGTCTAAATCATGTATTCATAGGCTCCTGTAAGTTAATTTTGTCATGTTAGCACCAAAGAATGTATGGCCAAGCTTAAGGCTTGTCAATTGCTCTGTGGCCTCCAGAAACTTATCTTCATTCCACCAATGTGAGAGATAAACAATCACCTTTTCTTTCTTTAAAAATGTTTGAGATCCTACTGTGTGCCAGCCACAACGTCTGTGGTGGACAATTCTCATTGATGCATTGATGCATATTTATGAGAAAGAGGAAGTTGTCTCCCTTACAGGAATGTAGAAAACATTTCCCAAGTTGTGAAAGGCCAATAACATTAACCACCCACATTCTATTGTCTTGTAATTTCTCATCATGATTAGAGAATGTACCATGTGGAATATTGAAGTTAGAATGGTCCTTATTTTTTTACAATAAAAATTAAATGTAAACATGATGGATAATTCTAATGTTATTATGTAATTTCTATGTGTTATATACATTCTCTAATTTACACTCAAGTATCATACGCATGAGCATTACAATCCCAAGCAGTTTCCTTTTGACTATAAGAGAATACCATATAAAAGACTGTATTCTACACAGCACACTTGTTTCACTAAACTGAAAACACTCAGATACTGCCCCCGATCAAAGCTGAAAGCTTTTTCTCTACTGAAAGCAATGTCATCAGACGTTAGTAATTGAGTGTATATGTCTTAACTCAATAACTGTTCCCAATGTGGAAAAATGAATTGATGCAAATCTTAGACATTATGGAATACTGCTGTTTTCTTCAAAGTTTTCATTGGGAAATTCTTGTCAGGTTTTTCTCAGGGTTTAATGCTTGGGTTTAAGGTAAAGATCTCCATGAGGAAAAAATACTTCCCTGCAACCCTTTTGACCTTTGGAACAGCGAGGTGATACAAGACTCTGAGGAGAAATACCAATTTTATCACAATGCTACTAAAAGAACTAAGAGAAATGAACTCCTCATTGACATTTTCCAGAAAACTCATAACAATGACTTCATTCTGTATAGAGAGTGGTCATGGACCTTGTTTTCAATGTGTAGTGTGGCATAACAAATTTGAATTCATTGAGTACTCTAACCAATGAAGAATAAAATACTATTTGTGCAAATTACCTTTTTAATGGTTATTAATCAAGATAATTTCGTTCCTATTATACATTAAGTATTTCCTTTCTGTAATAATTCTGAAAAGCACAATCATTCATGAGTTGTTTCTAATTTATGAGTTGCTAATTCTTAATTCAAGTTAGAAAGTAAAATTGAGGGCTATAAATTCATATAGAAATCATGTAAATGTGTGATTTGGATGCATATAAACACACACATAAGAACACACTAAGAAATTTTTATAATATTTTTTAATATTTTATTTAATATTTTATAATATTTTTATAAATATTTTTATAATATTTAAAAGGTGATTTTATTAGTTTCTAGCTGCCATAAAAAGGCACTAATTGGTCATAGAAATGTGTTCTCTGTTCTGGAGTATAGAAGTTTAAAATCAAGGTATTATCAAGGCCATCTTCCCTCTGAACCTTACCTTCTCTTTTGCCTTGTATAGCTCCCATGGCTTGCCAGCAATTATTGGCATTCTTTTGCTTGTACTCTAAACCTCTATGTTCCATATTTTTTTCATGTTTCCATATCCACTTCTCTCAATTTAATGTGTAGCTGTATTCGTGTCTGTTTCTTCCTCTTTCAGTAAGGAGACCGGTCATATTGATAATCCGATAGGCTATATCACCAAATAAGGTCATACCTCAGGATGTGTATGATTGAGAAAAATTTCAGCTATCTGTGTGTTGCATGTGTACACATGTATGTGTGTGGTACATGTACCCATGCATGTATGTATGGAGGTCAGAACTCCATTTCTTTCTCAGACAGAGAATCTTACTTGTTCTAATGCTCACAAATTTGGTCTATCTGGGTGTTCATCAAACCTCCCAGGATCTGCCTTTCTCTACACTGACCAGCACTGTATCTGATCTGTAGTTTTATATGGGTGCTAAGGATATGAACTTGTGTCCTCACAGCAACTTCTTTGCCCTCAAAGTCATTTCCCAGATCCTTAGAGTACTTATCTGTTGGACAAAATTCAGACAATAAAGCCTCTACACTCATTTTAAATATTTAACACTTTTATTTAATTTTGGCATAAAATAAAACAATGACTCAGACTTGATTCATAGTGGCAGGGAGATGGCTATATCCAAACTTGATGCTTATGCCACATAAGACCATCTTAGGTCTATGAGGAGACACTGTGTAGTCTCCACTCTGCTTTTCGGAAAGAAACAGTCATAGATGAGTTAAGCAGTTTGCAAAAGGTTTGTTAGAATCAACAGTCCAAATTCATAGCAAAAGATGTTCTTAGACTTCCTTCATCTCAGAAACCTCTCTTAAGCCCAAGACACCTATGGACACCTTAGAAAATAATTTTGAGGGACATATCATAAAACAAAAATATATCAGAATTTAATTATTAAGATATTTTACCATAAAATGATAATATATGAGGTTCTAACCAATCATAATTTTTTTAGGTAAAAACATATATAAACATGTATGTGTTTCCATGATTTATCCTAGAATGATAATATGTTACCATTAGTGAATAAGCACGAAGGTCATATGACACATTTGATGACTATAGAAATCTCATTCTGATAGTAAGAATAACAGTATATCAATAACAATTAAGTACTATATAATATGGGTAATTTCTGTGTTGACAAAATTACAGAAACTGCTTATTTATCTGTGGTTTCTTTCCTAGTCCAATAGTTGAACACATGCAGACAGATCATATGCAACTCAATATTTCTATGTAGCTTTTATTTATGAGATAGAATATAAGTAGAATATTATAGAAGTTAACTTTTAAACTCACATAATCATCTATAGGCCATATAGTTTGGTTTATAAGTGTCTGAATTCTTTACTGAATACTCTATACATACACACACACACACACACACACACACACACACACACAACTCCTTATCCAGTGTCAGCACACCTAAATTTGATGAAAATGCACAAATATGGTAGCAGAGAAGGGCATCAAAGGAGCAGGCAACCGAGTGAGGGCATATGACAAAAGGGTTTCAAATGTATAATTGCCCAGAGAGTGGAACCAGTTTTCTTAAAGGTCCTTAATGCGTTTCTCAGCTCTACCCCTTAATTTCTTCTGACCTCCATTAAAATCTTGGCACTATCTATACACACACCACCACTGCCATGCAAAGTCACAACAGAGCTCACCAGAGAAAGATTTTCCCTTTAAGACACAATTTCCTTTTCTCATATTCAATGCATTAAGATAAAGCAGAAAATTAACCTAATAACACTGATACATTTTCAGGAACATCCAACTGTAAAAGAAAGTGATAAAGCAAGCAGTTTGTAAATTTTCCTTTTACAACACTCTTGTTAAACTAATTTAAGTGCCTTGCCTCCAGGAGCAGCTTAGAGAAGATACACTTTAAGTGATTATTCCTAAATAGGTTATTATTTTAAATGGAGTTCTTAGGAGTCACATGTGTGGCATTTGGTTAATCCATTACACTTGCAATTACAAACCAGTGCTTTTTATGGCAGGCAAATTATTTTATGTGCTCCATGACTGCACTTAGGACAGAAGACTCAGCCCATGACATTCCTCTTGAAAAACATTAGAGGAAGCACTATCCTGTGCCCTAAGGTGATTAAGCTTTTTAAATCACTTCTGAAGTATGACAGAAACAGCCACTTCTAATCCCATTTCTCTGAAGAAAAAAAAAATAACGTTGAACTCTACATGGGCTGGCAGGACAGAAATTCCCTTTGCTCCTGGATTTAGTATGTGTGTCTGTTTTAAATACACTTATATAACTTGGGCAGGATCTACCTTGAGGTACAATTATATTAGACCTCTGATGGTCTGCCCATTCATCTACAAATTGATAATGGGCACTGATTTGATTCTGATTCCTGCTGCACCACTTACTGTAACCTCAAGTAAGTTATGTAATGCCCTATAGCTTTAGATTCCTTCCTGGGTGAAATTGGGATAAATGCTTTCCTTATAGGATTAATTCAAGAAAATGATCGTACTGATGTCTTATGAAGAATGCTCAGACCTCGAAGTAACTATATTTATTTTGTTATTATTATATTTATTAGTTAATTATTATTAATTTAAAGATACAATCAGCTCACACACCTTTTGATCGCAGTATTCCAGAGGCAGATGCAGGAATATCTCCATTAGTTCAAGGACAGTCTGGTCAGGGTGGCTGTTACACATATAAACCCACGTGCCCTCTGCCTCAAGGAGGATTAGTGTCTGTGCTCTCCTGCTCAGAGTCTTGTGCAGCAGTGCTAAACTGGGAGTTTCCTTACAGGTTATGAAGAACTGATAAAGCTAGCATTGGGACTCCATAATAACACGGCTAAAGGGACTAAGGTTTAGCCTCGAGAAATCCAAATGTATTAGAAAATTCTAAGAACAGATATAAGACCAGAAGCCAGTGTTTTATTGTGATAAAATGCCATGACCAAAAGCAACTTATAGAGGAAAAGTGTTTGCTTGGTCTTAAGGCTTCAAGGGAGTAGGAATCCATCATGGCTTAATTGACTCCACATGATTCTATGTACTCATAGATCAGTGCCTTATTCAATCATCATCAGAGAAGCTTCCTTCTGCTATGGATGGGAACAAATACAAGGACCACAACCAGGCAATACCAGAGAGACCTTGGAATACTGAACCCTACATGTGATGTTTCTATCAAATCCCTTGCCCAGATCTCAGAGAACCCTACAGAAAAGGAGGCATAAGGAATGTAAAAGCCAGAGGGGATAGAGGACACCAAGAAATGATTGGGCCTCTGAATAAATATGGGCAAAGCTCATATGAACTCACAGAGACTAAAACAGCAAGCACAGGGCCTGCATGGATCTACATATATTATCTATATATGATGACTTCCAGTTTGTGTTTTCTGGGATTCCTGAGTATGCAATCAAGTGAGTGTCTGACTCTTATAGGGAACTGAAAGAGGAGCAATGTCAAAGCCCACCCAGTGATGCAATTGCTCCAGCAAGGATCTAACTCTGAAAGGCTTCACAATGTATCCGAACAGAGCTACCCACCTGAGAACACGTCTTCAAATACAGGAGGCTACAGGGGACATTTTCATTCAAATCTGAAACCTAGAGACAAATGTATACATTTGGAAGTTTGAGTTAGAAGGCTAATGGAATTTGGACCTTCCTGAAGTGAGTTCTGACAAAAACAACAGGGACTGCTAGGAATGAGTTTCTTTCTTCCATCATGTGCTTCCATTCACCATCAGAAGCAGGCCTCTGAGTCAGTATGGCTGGCTTAAAGGTCGCTGTGAACAATGACACTGTCCTAATTACTCATTTATTCACTTTCTAATGTCTACAAACTGCCAGGCCTTGAATCTCATTCTAGAGACAAATAGGTACAAAGACAGATTTTTGCCTTCAGAGGTCTTAGAAGAGAGCAAACATCTGACGTATAAGGAAAGAGCAATTCTCAACCTCTTGCTTAGGTGACAGGATGAATGGTGACACAAAAGTCACATAGTTCATGCAGAAGTGCAAGTTAAAGGGAAAGCAATCTCTGCTTAGAGCTGTCTGATGGTCAGCCAGAACTTGTAAACCTGTGACTAAATCCTTAGCTGGTGTTGAGGCAGCAGTCTGAGTCAGGTCTCGGAGTAGAGTGAGCTATTGTATTCACCTGTTCAGACTGTATCATGAAATGCTGCAGGAGTCTGGCTTAAACAGCAGAAGCTGATATTCTCAGCATTCTAGATGCTGTTCAATTGTGGCTCAAGGAGCCTATGTATCTTTCTGACTTGATTGGAGTGACCTCCTTATTGCATGCACTTACGGCCTTTCTCATTATGGGGCTCAGTGGGTAATATCCTTCTGATGCAAGCAAAAAGAACTAGATTAGGATCCCAAGAACCCACATAAGTAGCCGGGTATGGCGGTACATGCGTTTAAACCCAATCTACCACTGTAGTAGACTGTGGACTTTTATCACGCATTAGTATTTCTTGAGAACTTGTCACAACTGAGATTACTGTATGGTTGTTCATGTTTTTCCTCAGCAGGAGGCGCTGCTCCTGGATGTGAAAACTGCTACATTAGAATGCCATACCCTAAGGTCAACACCTATTTCATCCCTATGCTCCAGAACAAGAGGTGATTCATCCATGACTCTGAAATCATGACTACTGCTACAACAGGATCAAAATGTTATTAATGAGCCAATTTCAACAGCAGCTGAAATCAAATGGAGGGGCCAGGTTACAGACTAAGGAACCTCATGAGCAAGTCAAGGGAAGCAAACTGGTAAGCAGCACCCCTCCATGACTTCTGCATCCACTCATGCCTTCAGGATCCTCCCCTGTTTGAGTTTTTGTCCTGACTTCCTTCAGTGATGAACAGTAATGTGAATGTGTAAGTTGAATAAACCCTTGCCTCCAAGATTTGCTTTTTGTTCATGGTATTTCATCACAGTAATAGAAACCCTAACTTAACACCTGGAAAGCATAGAAGTGCTTTTCTCTGCCTCTTAAGCGCTAAGATTACAAGTGAGTTTTGATGTATTCAAAATACAGATAACAAGGGCCCAAAAGGGAAAAGGAAGCAGAAAAGATCTCTGGTGTGGGAGCTTCTTCTGCATATGTGTTGCTTTTATTGGTTAATGAATAAAGAAGTTTCCTTGGCCTATAATAGGGCAGAGTAGAGCTAGGCAGGGAAAACTAAACTGAATGCTGGGAGAAAGCAGGTAGAGTTCAAGAAGCTGCTGGAACTTTACCTGTAAGCCACAGCCTCATAGCAATACACAAATTAGTAGAAATGAGTCAATAGTAAGCCAGAAATATGCTTAAGTGATTGGTCAAGCAGTGATTTAAATAATATAGTTTCTGAGTGATTATTTCTAATGAACAGCCTCCAACAACAGATCTCCTGGATAAACTCGGAATGGGGAGTTGGGGGCATGGAGGGATGGGAACTGGAGAGAAGGTTGGATGAGCTGGGTGCAGAAGGGGGGTTGGAGGCAGGATGGAGGGGGAGAGTAACAAAAGAGACATCTTGATGGGGGTGCATTTCGGGGTTAGGGAGGAACTTGGTGCCAGGGAAATCCCCAGGAACCCACAAGGGTGACCCCCACCTAAAACTCTTAGCAATGGGGGAGAGAGTGACTGAACTGGCCATCTAGTATAAGCAGATTGGTGACTTCCTACTGTGGGACAATGGTCTTGTATTGTTTTAATAAAACGCTGATTGACCAGTGGCCAGGCAGGAAGTAGAGGTGGGGCAACCAGGCAGGAAGTAGAGGCTGAGTGATGAGAATAGAAGAATTCTGGCAAAAGAAAAGACACAGTCTGCAGTCGTTACCCAGACACAGAAGAAGCAAGATGAGAATGCCTCGCTGACAAAAGGGACTAAGCCACATGGCTAACACAGACAAGAATTATGGGTTACTGTAAGATGTAAGAATTAGTCAATAAGAAAAGCCTGAGCTACTAGGCCAACCAGTTTATGATTAATGTAGACTCTTTGTGTTTCTTTGAGACTGAAGGACTACGGGATTGGGCAGGACAGAAACCTCTGTCAACAACTTTTCTAATTGCCGTAAGAGATACTCCATCCAGTAACTGATAGAAGCAGAGGCAGAGATCAACAAACAAGTGCTGGGCTGAGCTCTAAGAGTCCTGAGGAAGAAAGGGAGGAAGTATTGTATCAATCCTGGGGTGATCATGGTGGGGGAACCCACAGAGACAGCTGACTTGATCTAGTAGGAGTTCATGGACATAGGACCAACAGTCAGCAAGCCTGCATGAGACTGACCTAGGCCCTCTGAATGTGGGTAACAGTTGTGTGGCTTGGTATCTTAATAAGGTTTCTAACAGTGAGAATAGGATCTGTTCCCCATGTTGGATTACCTGGACCCAACTGGACTTAAGGGGAGGAGCTCAGTCCTGCCATGCTTTGTTCAAGCACATAGAAGGTCTGTCCCTTTATGAATGGAGATGGAGAAGGAGGGGATGGAGAACAGGATAGACAGAAAAGGGAAGGGAGTAGAGGAGGGAGGGGAAAGTGGTTGGTATG
Organism: Ondatra zibethicus; assembly: GCA_004026605.1. Classification (NCBI taxonomy): domain Eukaryota; kingdom Metazoa; phylum Chordata; class Mammalia; order Rodentia; family Cricetidae; genus Ondatra; species Ondatra zibethicus. The sequence goes on along the minus strand of PVIU01005750.1, from coordinate 83,348 downwards.
TAAAATAAATGAAAAAAAATTATCTAAATAAAAACATGCAGAGTGCTTGCCTAATATGCATGAAGTCCTGGATATGATCCCTAGCAATCCATAAAGCAATCATAGTAGCACATACCTGATCAGTATTGCAAGGTCCTTCTCAGGTCCATTGATAGAGGCCAGCCAGAGGCACATGTTTCAAACCAACAATTACATTTTGTTTACATTCTAGAGAACTTTGTACCATTTATGTATGAATGGAATTAATATAATGTAAAGCTTCTTACTGCATCCCATTGCTTTATATAACATCAAAGAGAAATGTTGGTAGGAAGTCTTGATGAAATACTTTTGTTTTAGTTGCTTTAAATAGTTCTTTTCCAAAAATTCAAAGAGTATTTTTTCTCAGAAATACTAAGTAATTAATAGAAATCTCCATCATAGTCTTAACACATGTATTCCAAGATCCTACCTCAAAAAGAAAAAAATCAAAAGCATAGAGAAGAAAAACAGGTAAAACTTTAAGCTACATTTCCAGCAGGTATTATAAATGATGTCTTTGTAGCCCAATCTTGTTTGTCTTCTCAAACTACTACTTGCCAAAGAAATATCATCATTTTCTACTCATTACTCTTCTCCTCCATACAAGAAAACACACTTATTCACAGGTTGAGCTCTAATTTTGGAGTTTCCTTGTGCTCAGAAAGACAAATGTGATGTTTCTTTGATGAGGCTGACAAAGGCATTTATAACTTTTATTTCTTCACATAGTTACTTGACTGAATGAAGTTGTTTATTCCTTCCTGGTGACAGCTTGCATCACAGACTGCAATCTATATTAAGTTGCACTTCCAGAGCTAAATTCAGGGTGTTTTAAAATTCTCCAATGGAGTGCCTTAGTTGCATATAGGCTGCACAATGTATTCTGGGTAGATATTGGAGCATGCATATCTATCAACAAAAGACTTCACTGGAACTTTCAGAAATTTATAACAAGAGATTTAGTTAACACTCATGGGAACCATGAATTAGTAGGGTGTCACGCTATCCCAAGTTTTCTCAAGAATCCTTTTAAAGAGTTGGAATAAAAATTATTGTTGGATAGTTGAACCAAATTCATTATTCCAAGAGAAAGATTTGGAGGTTAGAGCTTCCAGGAAATGAACACATAAAATCATGGCAAGAGAGACAGAAGGAATAGAAATGTATATGGATCCATACAAGTTATAGATGAAATAATCTGATATATATCACCTTATTATCTCTCTCATCTTAAAGATGAGAAATCTGGGTGGAACTGGCTAAGTGTTTCCATTGGTTACTTGCCTATTGCAAAGACTAGGAGAGAGTCACTAGACATATACAGCCCAATCACTTCCACTGTCACATTGAGATGAAGTCACAGAAAAAGGCAGAATGATGGAGATTAACCAAGACATGAAGAAAGGTTGAGAGAATTAAATAAGAAAGTAAAGACCTGGATGGAAATTGAAGTGGTGCTTGTGGCAGCATGAAGTAAGTCAAAGTAAATTCAGAAGTTTCTAGAGGTAAAAGAAAACAGTACTCAGAATTGGGCATCATTTATGTGTGTGACTGAGTTTACTTGTAATTCTCATTCCTTCAGAAACCAAAATAATAGAGCCAGAGATTCAAAGCATGTAGAGACTGTGACAGCTAGATGTAGGGAACAGTGACATTATCAGGAAAATGTGCAGCACATTATCACCTTAGATTATAGGATATTGGATGAGTGCTGATGTGGGAGAATTGTCTGTATTCTGTCAATTATATTTAAAATAAACGCTGATTGGCTGATAGCCAGGCAGGAAGTATAGGCAGGAAAACCAGACAGGAACTAGAGGTGGGGCAATGAGAACAGGAGTATTCTGGGAAGAACGAAGCTCCCACACACTCCTGCCTAGACCACAGAAGAAGCAGGATGTGACCTACCCCACTTGAAAAAGGTACTGAGCCATGTGGCTAACATAGCTAAGAATAATGGATTAATATAAGCTACAAGAGCTAATAAGAAGCCTGAGCTAAAGGGCCAATCAGTTTATAATCTTCTGGAGACCTCTGTGTGATTTTCTCTGGGACTAAATGGCTAGGGGAACTGGACGGGACATAAACCCCAACAAGCCTGCCCTCATGTTACAGAGTGCCAAGAAAGCAGTTCATTCCTAATAGCCAACTTATATAAAGTTGGGAAGGGCTTGAAGAGAGGGGTAAAATACATCTTTAAAGAATCAACATGGCTTTATCTGTGTGTGTGTGTGTGTGTGTGTGTGTGTGTGTGTGAGAGAGAGAGAGAGAGAGAGAGAGAGAGAGAGAGAGAATGTGTGTGTGTTACTGAAGATGAAGCATAGTCATGCACATGCTAGTCAAGTGTGCCATCATGGGGCTACATCACTCTGTTAGGTCAAAATAGAATTTTGACATGTGTTTTAAGATGACCTTGAACTCATTATGTTGTCCAAACTGGCCTCAAATTTATCATCCTTATCTTTTTGCCTCAAGTTTCTGTTATTACAATTCTGTGCCACCATGCTTAATTGACTGCTGTAGGAATTCCTACCTCCAGTAGCCTTTAAGTTACCAGCCCACTTGGGCGTGGCCTCTTATACTATATATGCCGATGTAAAGCTGCATCCAGACTCTTTTCCGGCTGCAGGATTCAGTTGCTGTTACCCATTTCAGCAGAGGATTGTGATCTGTGAGTCTACCCCTAAATAAATAACCCTCTATTATACTCAATTCTGAGCAAGCGTGAGATTTCTTTTAAGTATCCTTCTTCAATTGATACTTTATTTTAAAGTGCATCTATATTTGTCACTTTTCTATTTCTATGACAAAACACCATGACCAAGATAACTAATACAGTGATCCCCAACTTTTAAAGACTGTGACCCTTTAATAGAGTTCCTCATGTTGTGGGGACCATAAAATTATTTTCATTGCTATTTCATACCTATGATTTTGTTACTGTTGTTCACATCTTGATCTGCAAGTAAGAGCCTGAAAGAGAGTTCCACTGAAGATGGAATAAGTTTTTTGAATCCTCAGAGTTTATGCCCATGGAACACCTCTCTTCTAGAGAGGCCACACTTCCTAATCCTTCCCAAGCAGTTTCAACCATTGGAGGACAAAGTATTGAAACATATAAGCCTATAGAGAACCAGTTTCATTTAAACCACCATATTACACTCCTTGGCCCCTATATACTTCTGGTTATAGCATAATGTAAAATGTGTTCTGTACAACTTCAAAAATACCCATAGTCCTTCACATTTACAATAAGTTTTTGAAATATAAAGTGTAAAGCCTCTCTGAGACTCAAGGCAGTTTCTTATTTGCAACCCCCTGTAAAATCATAAAGTAAATTACAAACTGTTGATATAAAATGGCACAGAATATGCATTATTGGTGTGGGAAGTCCTTCTGTCTATGTTTTGCTTTTATTGGTTATTGAATAAAGCTGTTTTGGCCAGTGGCTTAGCAGAATAAGGCAAGGTGGGAGTTCTAAGCAGCTACAGGAGGAAAGAGTAGGCAGAGTGAGCTAGAAGCTATGTAGCCACCACTGGAAACAGATGAGCCAGAATCTTGCCCATAAACCACAGCTACTTGGCGATACACAGATTAATAGAAATGGGTTAATTTAAGATATAAGAGCTAGCTAGAAATACGCTTAAGCTATTGGCCAAACAGTATTGCAATTAATACATATTTTTGTGTGATTATTTCAGGAGTCTGGGCAGCCAGAAAACAAATGAGCAGCCTACAACTACACATTATCATTCCAAAAGGGAGGAATTGGGCATAGTGGTCAAATACTAGACTAAAGCAAGACTGAAACCCAGCAGGCAAACTCAAAATGTTTAGGTTTATTTCTGAATTCAAAGGGCTTCTATGGCTCTTTTCTTCACAGCTTTTACTGCAAGATCCATGTCTTCTCCAAGCTGGGTCCAGTTCTTGAGTGGAACCAGTTCTCCAAGGCAGATAGCACAGAGCTTTGGCTCAACTAATGTCTTGGGCTTTCCAATCAGAATCCAAGTTTCATTTTCACAGCTTCACTAGTTGGCCTCTCAGGGCCTCCATTCATTGCTTCACCTGCAACATTCCTGCTTCAGTGGCTCTCTTTAACCACGGACAATGCTTCCACAACCCCTTATTTGTGTGGCTTATGTGACACTAAAGTAAGAACCATGTAGACAACAATTCCAGATGTGACTACCAATGCTGGGTGAACCCTGACTGCCTTAAATCACGTTTGCAGCGGTTTGGATTTATTGTTTGTTAGGAATAGGAAATTCTTTTTGTCTTTTCTTTTTACAATTTATAAACTGAGCTGGGGTGGAGTTCTGCCCTGAAATTACCTTTATCCCAGTGCATATCAGGCCTTGCCCTGACCTCCTAAACTCTTTCAGCACAAGCCTTGACTTCAGTATTAAATTCCCTGGTAGTTTTTTTCCTTCAGACTGTAAGTTTTTTATTTATTTTTGCTCTACTTGCTCTTTTTATTTACAGGTCTGCGTGAGACTAATAACCATGTAATTAGAGTCAGTATTAAGTTGTCTTGAAATCTCTTTCACCAAATAAATTATTATATTGGTTTTCAATTTAGCCTCGAGAAATTCATAAGACAAGGGCAGAAGACATCACATTATTTTCCAAACTGTCACAAGACTTGTCCCTAACCAAGTCACAAATATTTTCCCTCTGAAACCTCCTGAGCTGAGCCTCCACAGTCTGCATAGCTCTCAGTTCTGCTTACAGTGTTCAGCTACATTCCTAGTCCCAAAACCTCAAAGTCTTCTACATTCAATCACATGATCAAGTCTATTACAGCAATGGCCCACTCATTGAGATCAACTATTTTCTTAGTTACTTTTCTATTGCTATGATAAAACACCATGAACAAAGCAACTTATAAAAGAAACCATTTAACTAGACTTACTCTTTCAGAGGTTAGAGCATTTCATTGACCTTTACTCTTTCAAAGGCAGGGTCAAAGGACCAGCTGACCCTTTACATCTTGATCTGTAAGTAGGAGGCAGAGAGAAACTTACTTGGAATAACAGGGGTTCTAGCAAGGCCATACCTCCTAATTCTTCAAAAACAGTTCCACCAAATGAGACCAAGTAAGCATACATATGACCTTACGGGAGGCATTCTCATTCAACCACCAAAAGAGTTAATCAGTCATGTTTGGTGGTTCGTGACTGTAATTCCAGCACTTGGGTGGAAGAAGTAGGGGGGATCACTGTTTGATATGAGCCTAGGAAAAACAAGGCTACATAGTGACACCCTGTCTGAAAAAAAAAAAACAACCATAAGTACTTCTTTCCACTGATCCTTGTTCAATCTAAGTTGTCTCACTTGAACATTAGCTGGTACTGGTCCTATGGTCAAGGTTACTTTCTGATTGCCCACTGCAACAGCATTTTTAAAAATGCCATAAAAATCTACAAGGTCCCCAAAGTCCTCCTAACAAAAGTTAGTATCATTCTTCTGAATCACCAATTAATAAGCTCTTCACCTTGTAAATTGATCCGTATAGTTTGATAGAAATCAAATCATCTAATGACACATTAGATCATTAATTGCACATGTTAGTCACATGTGCAAATTAAGGCAAGGAAGGACCTCTCTCTCTCTCTCTCTCTGCAAAGGAGCTCACAGTAAAGTTATCACTGAGTCAATCAACAAAGAAAATCTACACTATCTAAAGGTATATTAGCTTGCAATTCTAATAGATAACCATCCCTAGACAAAGAACTACAAACAATTAATGACTGCTGGGAGAAGAGACAGCCACTCCCAGGTGTGATAATCTTTGTTGGTTGGTCAGTAGAGTAGTCAGGCCTGAAATTAAACACACACAAAGAGCAAAAAAGGTCTACCAAAGCAGGTTATATTTATTTGTGCAACACACACAGAGACATACGCACATACACATCTTGGTTATCATTCCACTCTGTCACTGCTACTGACTCACTAGGAATAGTTTTTCTTCCTGTTTCCATGATCGTAAGTTCTGCAGTCTTAGAAGGTTTGGTTCCAGAGTGGGAAACACTCCTGCCAGGAGATTCAATGAACATTTTATTGAACTGAAAACTCAAATCTCCTCCTAGTCACTTTAGGCCTCTGCTTCCCTGAAGCCCACAATCTAGGAAAGGAATAACAGTGTTTAGAGGGATGATTGATCCAGATTACCTAGGAAAAATTGAATTGCTTCTCCACAATGGGGGTAAGAACGATTATGTCTAAAGTGCAGGAGATCCTTTAGGGCCCCCCTTGGTGCTACCATGTCCTATGACTAAAATCAATGGGAAGCTACAACAGCCTAATACAGGCAGAATGATCAAGGGCACAGACTCTTTCAGAAAGAAGATATGTATCACTCTTCCAGAGATTGAGGTGCTTGCTGAGGGTTGAGGAAATACAGAATGAGTAGTAGAGAAAAGTAGCTATAAACACCTTCTAAGGCCCTATGGCCAATTGCAAAAACAGGGATACAATTGACATGAGTGCTCTGCCCTACTTTATGAAGAATGTGTTAGTTCAAATATTTGTGTGGTTTTTCCTGTTTATTTATTATACAACCTGACATCAAATGAGAAAATATCAGTAGTTACCATATTTAAGTTAGATACTAAAAGAGTATCTCTCAAGGAACATTGCCACCTCTTCTATAATTTAATGAAAAAAGGTGCCACAAATTTGGAAGACAGGAAGGAGGGTTATAAGAAAAGTGGGGAAGGAGTAAACTAGGGGGTATTGTAAATATATCATAATCTCAAAAACTAAAAGAAGTATTTAAAAATAAAAAGACTACTTATGCTCTTCATAAAAAAGCAGTAAACCTACCTTGAATGTCTAGGGTGATATTATCTAACTTAAAATTTTATCAAAATGGTACCAAAGCATGACCCTTAAGTATTCATGGGTGAGAAAGTCCCTTGGCTATTTTGAGGACAGACTAATGCTATATAACTAAACTCCACCAAAACTATTTGTCCTGGTTAGCTTTAACTATCACTTTGCCATGGCCTATGTTACCTGAGAAGGGTTTCTCTGCTGAGAGCATTCTCAGATCACATTTACCTGTCTGTGGGAGATGGTCTTGATTGTTATTTGATGTAGGAGGGCTTAGTTCACTGTTGATGGCACCATTCCCTGGCCAAGTGGTCCTGGGCAGTACTAGAAAGCTTGCTGAGAGAACAAAATCAAGCCAGCTACCAAGCTGCAACATAATGATCCCTGCTATATTTCTTTGTGAGTTCCCTGCTTAGATGTAATTCCATGTAGAATAGCAAACAGCCCTTCAAGTTTCTGCCTGAGTCCCTGCCCTGACTTATATCAACTAAGGACTGTAACCTATATCACAATAAACCATTTCCTCCCCTAAGTTGCTTGATAGTGTCTTATCACAACAACAGAAGGAAAATTAGAACAGTTTTCTCTCAACTTATTAATGAATTCATCACACAGATACATCTTCATTTTCTTTTCTTCAACATACTTATTAAGAAGAGCTTAAGGAAGAAATTTAGAGGGTAAGAAAAATCACATTGAGAAACCAAATACATGCTGTAACATTTTGTCATGGATAAACAGAAATTTTCATGATTTTTTAATGCTGAAAATGATCTGCTAAACCTTAAGCCTTTAAAATAAAGCTACATATGAATTTCTGTTAACACAAGTATATGAAGAAGGAATTTCCTAATTCTGCAATTTTATCAGAATTTCCTAATTCTGGAATTTTTTCAGCCATTTTACCAAGGAACTTACCACTTGGCGTAGTTTATAATTTTTATTTAGAACTTAAGAATAATTTTCTTGTTTCACTGTGAGAGTTTTACAAAACTGCTTATTTTTTTAAAAAAAAAAATCCACAGCAAAGAATGGGATTCAGATTTTAACTTTCATGTAAGCCACATGTTTCTCTTTGTCTTCTCCAGCGCTGTTCGCAAATGGATAACAGTAGAACTACTCAGAACTTCAAGTGCTCTGTGTCTAGACGGTGGGTGGAAATCACTTACTTAGAACAGGAAACCAGACCAGAAAAAATAAGAATAAAAATCAAGGTCAGCTCTCTGAGGATTAGATGGGGGTGGTGTGGGAGGGTGTGTGTAGGGAATGGGAGGATGGGAGGGAGTGGGAACTTGGATTGGTATTTTTCTTAATCTAATAAATAAAAAAAAATCAAGGTCAGAAGTCATGCCACGTGCTCTACCCAAACACTGCTCATTGTCATGTGGCTCTGTGAAGTAGGACACTAAGGCTAGATACTGAGTGAGAAGCTAGACAGTCACTCAGGGCATAGCTGTTTATATCATGCCATAGCCATCTCCTCACTGGGATTTTTCTATAACTGATAATAAGCAGTTTAAGATCAAGTATTGTCAATTATTTAGACTCCTTATAAGATATACTTTATATTATTAGATGAAATATGAAATGATCATGTTAAGAATATGTAGGGCCAACTATAGGTATGGCCTGCCAAACAATAGAAATAATTAGTATGTTATATAAATTCACATTTCTTTATTCTAGAAGGTAAATATCATGATACCTGAATTTCAATAATGATGACATTTGATACTCGAGCATAACAAAGTTTAAAAAGAAAGGCTGAGAAAATGGCTCAATGGTTAAGAGCACTTTGCTCTACAAATATGAGAAACTGAGTTCAAATTCCCAGCACTTGTGTAAAACTCCATGCATGATTGAGTGTGTTTAGAACTCCATCACGCATGAATGGAGACAGACAGACCATTAGAGCAGTGGTTAGCCTCTTTAGACAAAACATTGAGCTTCTGGTTTTATGAGAGACCCTGTCTCAAGGGAATAATGTGGAGAGCAAGGGAGGAAGATATCCTAAATCCTGCTCTGGCCTTCACATGAATGTGCACAGGTGCATACACCACACTCTCATGTCCATACAAAGCACACACACACACAAAATATTACATGTTTCTAATGATTAAATAATGAAAGATTTTTCCATACCTTTACAAATCACAGTGAAATAGCAATAGAAGTTTCCACTGAATTTTAAGCTTTTTTAAAATAAGAACCTATGCAATAATTTGTGTGTGTGCATGTAAGAGAGAGAAGAGTATGTGTGTGTTCTATGCACAAGTGGTGTGTGCCCACACTCAGATGCCAGAGGAGGTTTGCCATCCCCACCAGTACACTCAGTACACTGGGGTCCCAGTAATGGCTTTTGTTATCATTGTTTGTTTTACATGGGTGCTTGGGATTTGAAATTATGTCCTTATCTCATACTTGTGCAATAGATGCTTGAGCCCATTGTACAGTCTTCCCAGAGTAACTTCTTTTAATAGCAACATTTGATGGTGTTTCTACTAGTTCATCCTCACAAGTTTGCCTGATTTAAAGAATACCTGTCAATTTGGGCAGAGTTTCTATGACGTTAGGATACATGGTCAAAGCCTGAATTCAAGTTTATGTCTAATACAAAAGACACAGGCAATATTTAAATGAATTGTTCTTTTTGTATCTTAACCCAGACTTGGTATCTTAATATTTTGAAACCAAATTTTACTAATTACTAAATTTTACTAATTTAATAATTTTGCTAATTTACTGTCTATTATTCCCTCAGAAGCATGGTACCAAAACCATAGTAGAAAGGGAAGTAGGACTTAAGAGAGGGTTTCAGATTTCTTTATACTCATAATTTAAACACTGAAACCAAATCAGGGGAATACTGCCAGAAATATTCATATCAAATTACAAAGATTTTATCTGAAAGGAAATGGAGAAATATGGATCATAGCAGAAGGGACAATTAATTAGACAAATATGCTTTTTTTTATCAAAAAGCATCCAAAGGTGAGAAGCAATGAACAGTCCTGCCCAGTTATACTTACAAACCACAACAACCACGAGATTGCCATAATAACCCTAAGGCTGCATTGGTGCCACAGATACCTTGGTAATAACCAACAGATTTCTAATTGGACTTAAGATCTACTCAACAAGAGGGAATTCATGCCTGGTACTGGAAATGTAGCCAACTACTCGTGGCTAGTGACATCAAGTATCTTGGAGGAGAACCATCAACCACCCCTTTAATAAACCAGCATAATCCTTAATTAAATTCTAAATATCTGTCCTTATACCCACAGATAAGTATAGTCCATTGCCCTACATCAAGGAAATTCCTCTTTGCAGTAGACAAAGACCACTAGAGAAAACTATAATCAATCAAAATGCAGAGTTATGGAGCCCAGTCCTGATAGATACATATATAAAACAATTCCCCCACACACCTAAAGCTCAGAGAACACAGCAAAGAGGGATGAAAAACTCTAAGAGCCAGAAGATCAGGGAGTTTTATGTGAGACTGTCTTCTTCTAATATCTGAAGCAACACGCATAAAGTCTCACCAATGCGACTGCCTAAACATGAACTAAACAAATCTACAACAATCAGCATGTTAATGTGAGCAGGGGAAAATCCAAGAGGACTCAACACTACACAAAGAGCTATAGGCAACTAAGGAAATCTGAGAGTGAGAGAAATAGCCTTCCCCAGGGAAGAGTATACCATTTGGTTATCCAATACCTAATGGTCAGCATTAAAATGTACATACAAGCAACATTATACAGCCTGTGTATGTTGTATTAAGGAATATATGTGTGTATTTTTATTCATATTTGTATAGGACAACAATTAATGGGAAAAGTCATAAATTTAAAAGAGAACAAGGGGTATGTGGAAGGTTTTGGAGAGAGAAAAGTAAAGGGGAAAATGATGTAAGTATATTATCATCTCAAAAAAAGAAGTAATTGCCAAGTGTTGGTGGTGCATGACTTTAACCCCAGCACTCGAGAGGCAGAGGCAGGCAGATCTCTGTGAGTTCCAGGCCAGCCTGGTCTACAAGAGCTAGTTCCAGGACAGGCTCCAAAGTTACAGAAAAACCCTATCTCAAAAAAAAGAAGTAATAAAAACTGAGGTTGGATTCTGTTACTTACTAAATACTGCCTTTAAAATAAATTCTGGGGTGTTCTCAAATGAATGAGAATTCTTAGTGTAAGTGCAATAATTTTATTTGGTAGTAAAAGAATTATTGTTTTTACTTGAATTACTTTCTCATGAAAACTTTAAATTCATATAACATTGAAGAATAATTACATAGAGAAATTTTAATGAGTTCAGGCAAAGCCAAAGATTTATTAATAATTATATTAAGCATAAAAATACAACAGTTGTAAGATACAAAATAACATTTTAATAAAAGTGTATTCAACTATACAGTGGTAAAATGACATGACATAGGTGTTTGTTTTTATAAACCCTAGAAAACTGAAGAGTAAAGTAAAATAATGACAAAACAATTGAGCTCATCTGATGGTTTTTTAAAATGTGCCTTATTTTCTCTTTAACTTGTATATAAATTTTTAATGCTAAAGAGTTATGATTTTTTCAACTGATATATAAACCAGAGGATTTTTGTGTCCTGACATTCAGTTTGCAATCTGTCACTTACATTGAAGAAGGTTCTTCATCTCTGGTGTGGAGACAAATAAATAAACCCATGAAAGGCGGCTAGAGTCCTATTGTAGTAAACACTTTACATTACCAGTTCAACCAATTAAACTGTTGTTTTAAAATATTTTTACAGTGTTTTATAAGCAGTTGCACAGAATCTATCATTTTTTTTCATTTTGGAAAAGTGTTTAAATTTTATCTTTTAATACCTAAGATATTACATTGCATAGGTATGAAAGGCATAGAATAGAAAGAGTTCTGATCAGAAGACATTAGGATTTCATCACAGGATTCTGAAGTGTTTTCAATTCCTAAACTGCAAATGTGCCCAAACTCAAGTAATATTGTGAAAGCATTTTAAAAACCTAATTATGATCATTTAAAATGGCACTCAATTGCATTTTCCTAAACTAGCATATTTGGTTTTTAACTCACCATAAAAATATTTTGCATAAAATGCACATTAGGTATTTTCTGTAAAAATCTGATGAATTATAAAAAGAAAAGAACGATTCTGTTCAGCCTATAATCAGTATTCCAGAGCTATTGCCCAATCTCCAGAGTGGTTTTACTCCTACAATAGTATTCTCCAACACTTTAGCAACTCCTCCATCCTGTAGTTGGCAGCGATAGAAAATTTCCTCTCTGGAGGTGACCTATGTCCTGCCCAGTGGATTAGATGATTGCATGGTCACAGTCCATTGGCTTTGATCCTGGGATGCAAATGTTCACCTCCGCACCGCACAATCCCTCTTTGTCTTGGAGTCTGGTCCTTTGTCAGCAGCAAACACCCTCACTGTGGGCTTGTCACAATGATTTAGTAAAGGCATATTTTACAGGAATAAGAAGCCCAGTGGTGTAGCTGATCAAAAGCCATCAGCAAGCTGATGGATTGTTGTTTATGCAAGGTTGGCCTTGGTCTTTTGGAGGAAGAAGCCTCTCCATATACATGATAAAAGCCAATGCTTTGTCATAAAATTATATTATCTATAGAGAGAAAAATGTAATTTTGAATAAATTAATTAATGAATGACCCATGTCTTTGTAGGGGCTCTCATATAACATCCTATGGGTTATTTTCCTTGGCCGTTCATTGAATCATTTATTCTCTTCATTCCCTCTGATGAGCATTTGGCTGTGTAGCAGGGATAAAATAGAGAACAAGGGAAATGGTGCCTTTGCCTTCACATATTTTAATTACAGAGGTGAATTTTAACAGGTAATCAGGCATCAAGTGATAGGAAGACAGTTATAGTTACTATGGTAACTGTGGCTTTAATTTATTTTAATAATTTAATATTCTCCTGGCCATTTGCTCTCTGGGATCATTTACAGTAAAAGAGGTATTTTTTTCAGGTGATCAAGGACAACCCTTTTGCCCCTCTATAGAACGGAAAGTTAAGGAACATCCAGGAACTCAGTCTTGTGGTTACACACAGAAGAAATGACCTAGTTATGCTCTTGCTGGAGTTAGTGCACCAGCATGGGAACATGCAAAAGCGAGGACACAGGAATGCTAGATCGACTGGCCCTTCACTGGTACAGACCAGAGACTGGTAAGCAGTATACCTATGTGAAAAGAATCAAATAGATAATTAATGTTAATTCTAAAGTCCTTATCCTTAAAAGATTGCCTCATAATGTCACATTCTCATCCCAGGTGTCTTCCACTCTCCTTTGTAGTCTATTACTACTCATCTTCCCAGCAGTGAGAGAGCCTAGGGAGTCAGAATAGCATAGCACACACAGCATCATTGTAACTTGGCAGCCATTTCTTCTGCCTGTGTTCTCATGCTGTAATAAGTACTGGGTCTCTAAAGAAGAAGGGGGAATCTGTTGTGTTAAATGTTTTTTACAATTCAGTGATCCTCCCTCTCTTATCTGTCCCAAGCAGCAAGAAGATATTCTCTGCTAATCAGCAGGCCTGACAAGTGCAGTCATAATTTTCAAGCAAAGAGCAGACTGGAAGGAGGGACAGGTAATGAGAAAAGCTGTGAAACAAATAATTGATCCTAGAAATTTAAAAGTTGTTTTTGCCAAGTTAAAATGTCATCTTATGGAAAGTGAAAATTCTGTCACACGTATAAAGCACGATGTAGTGTCTGTAATATTTCATTAGTGAGAAATTGACTTATTAGAAAAGTCTGGGTGCTTGTCTGATTATCTCTGCTTACCTAAGTTATCTTCAAGTGATTACCTAAACTCTTTGGTGTCTAGAAATAGCCTTATACATAAGATAAGGGTTGTAATGATTGAAAGCATGCTGAAAATAAAGAAAAGAGAGAGAAAGAGAGATGGAAAGACTTTAGAAACACTTAAAACCAAATTTCTAACTAGAGGACATTGGTGGGTAACAGGTAAAAGCGATGGTATAGAAGTTGGAGATACAGTGTATGCTTCTCAACGTTGCTTTGCTTGTCATTTATGTCAGTTTTCAGTCCATTTGGTCTTACTTGCCCAAAGAAAGCATATTGATTTGGAGAAAAAGAATCCCAATTATGTCACTTTTGTTATGGCGAGAAAGCACAATTCCTAGTCCTTTAGACAAACCCCCTTTGTATCCTGCAGCTGTGGGCTGTGGAGGACTGCCAAGCATTCACATGCAGGCGGCATAGAACCCCCTGTAGCTCTGCCTTTTACTGGTAGTCTCCTGGCTCTCCCATATTGAGGTCAACACTTCAGAGACCCACACACCGCCTGCTCCACAAGCAAAGCAGAAGTCTCTGGAGAATAGAACACTGCTGCTCTGTTTGTCTCCTGGATGGAAGAAGACAAGCAGCAGTGTGCAGGGAGCATGAAGGTCATTTTCACCTGATCTTAATGAAGAGAGAATCCCCACTCTTCATCTGTAGAGAGCAAAGCTTTGTCAGTTCTGTTTTGTTTGACAGCCTTGAGGCCAAGAGCAACACATTCCCAGACTCCTGCCTTGTTAGAGATGCAAGGCCTGGCTTAAAGGAGGACTGGAGCTCTCGGTTCTATTTGAGTTGGCCAGGTACTAAAGTCCAGCCATCGCTGCAAGGCCATGTTTCCAGCAGATTTTAGAGCAGATTCTGCCCAACTGCAAAGCAGCATCTGCTGCTCCAGGCCCAGCTATGTGCCAAGTGCTGTTAAAAGAGATTTCTGCCCGGGCCAGATGCAGTTCTTAGCATAAACGCATTTTCTCATATAACCAGCCCTAAAAGGTGAATGGAGCTTCATGCAAATGCTAAGCTGGAACCACGCCATTTGTTAGCTTGATAAATTTTGGAACAGAATATAATTAAATCAAGACCCCAAAATTTTACACATTTGTTTTTTTGTTTTTGCTTTTCCCTCCCACAATGATTCCTAGAATCAGTCATTTCATAAATTACTATGCGCTTCAGCCATTTTTCCCCCAAATTTTCTCCCTGGTTTAGAATTTAAACAAATTATTCCTTAGAAGAGAGATCCAGAGACTCAAACAAGCAAACAAAACCTAAATGCAAAACAAAACTAAAAACCCACGAGACTTGTTGTTCTATAAAGTATGGGGTGGCTTCTTGTAAGTAATGAAGTATCTTGAAAACAGGAAGGGAAATTGTAGTGAAATTAGGCAAACAGGAATGCTGTGAAGTAGGCCTCTGTGGTGAGGGTGGCAGAGAGCTACAGGTAGTTTTACTTTTAATGTTAAAGGACTAACAATGCCTTGTCATTTGGAGTTCCATGTCTGTGGTTTCCATGCACTCACTTGTTTTCTGGAAACTTGTTATGTACCTACTATGTGCCAGGAATTGTTAAAAAAAAAAAAAAGCAATGAAAGAGACACTATTCTTAAGGAGTTCATAATTCTATTTGTACCAGGAAATATTTCAATTAAAAATGTATTTTCAAAAAAATAGAAAATATATATCAGCATTCTAGGGTAAAACAGAGAGTTAAATTGCTAAAATTATTTGCTGTGTATCCTCTTCGACAATTAAAACAAGACACAGTTCCAAAGAACATGTTAAAACAGCTTTCAGTTGTGCAAACTTCACACCTACCAATGAAAACAGGATATATAGACTGTAAATATGAAAAGAAATAAGATTAAAAATTCACTTCAGGTCTGAATCATCCTTTATACAGAAATTAGATATTTCTTTAAGATTCACTTATGTATTGTGTATACAGTGTTCTGCCTGCATGTATGCCTGCATGCCATAAGAGTGGTTGCTGCTGGCAGTTGAACTCAGGACTTCTGGAAGAGCAGCCAGTGCCCTTAACCTCTTAGCCATCTCTTCAGCCCCAGAAATTAGATATTTCAAAATGTTTTACTCATAGAAGAATCCATCTAAAACCTTTCAGAATTGAGCATATAAGATGGGGGAAGATGTGGGAGATACTTTAATGATGACTAGATTGACAATCATACAGAGATGGCATCTGTTAATGAACGAAAGGGACTGTTGAAGAGTGCAGAGAGTTAATTGGGACTAGAACACTCTCCAGTATCCACCCCATATTTTCCCATGTCCTTCTCTTGTCTGTCAGCTGTGTAGTTGCCTGGGTATGGCCAGAACGGGGCTTGACCTTGTTGGCCTCCTGCTGTTTTCTAAAGATTGCCGCCATGAGAATATAGTGTTGTGTACTCAGCTCCTAAACTACAGGGGGTAAATGGACAGAAGAAAGGAAGTGAGTGTCTTGACTGTATATTTAGTCATACACTAAACCCTGTACTGGATCCTGTAGTCCGTCTTTCTGTCTGAATCAAATTCCAGTAGTGGTGCCATGAGAGAATGTTCTCCTGTTATTTATACATAGGAGTTTGTACTTGGTCTGAACCCTGAAGTAGAGATTAGAGAAGAATAGACTATTTATAGATACTAGTTACTAGTTTTCTAAACAACTAAGTTTTTATTAATAATTGTTTATTTTAATAACAATTTTTTATTATTAAAATTATTATTTTGTTATTTGCAAACAAGGTGGGTAGAAAATTCCATGTTCTACAGAATATTTTCTGTTTGGTTTCGATCATCTCTACCTTGATGTTTCAGTATCTCTGGCTAAAATTATATTCTATCTAATTAACTTAATCCTTTGGGGAAATGCATAAATGTGTGATATAGGACCAGATGTATCTTTTCTTTGGCTGGCCAAAATGTTTCCTATTATCTTTACCTCTTCTGAAATAAAATTACAAATCAGCTAGTATACATCATGTAAGGGGGGAGTGGGTAAAGCATCCATTGTAATAAACCTACATCCCAACCATAGGCCCAAATGTTTGGATGGGCTTCAGAGAACCTCCTGCAGCCTTTGACCAAAGCCTGGCAACTCCACACAGGAGTTCAGTAACAGAGACAAAGACTGCCAAATGTACAGTGTGCCAGTGACAGCCAAAGTGAGCTGGCAGAAGGAGCAGCCAGAATCCCATAAAGTAACAGTGCCAGGATAATAGAGGCCAGGGTGGCAGGAGGCAAGAGACAACTTCCAGGGAAGTGGGGTTCTTTTTAATCACTTGCTATAGTGTTTCGCAGCCTTCCCCTTGGTGACTGCATGTGGGTTGTTACAAAACTATATTCACCATTTCTTCTGATAGGGCTTAGAGAGCCAAAGAATGCATGCAGCAACTTATTTCCAAGCAGGGTAGGGACAGATATTGATATGAGAGAAAGACAGTATCAGAATAGTCTGGAAAACTCACATCTCCAAATGAAACACCCCATTGCATCCCATTGTTGTCTCCTAATAGTCTTAGTACACTGACTTCCAACAGAGTGTAACAAAATATATTAAACAATTTATTAAAGCTTACCTGAATGAGGAAAGCCCACACAAGCTCACATATTTGAATGCTGGATCTTTGGTTGGCAGCGCTCTTTTGAGAAACTAAGAGGAGTGACCTTGTAGAAAGACATGTGTCAATGGGAATGGTCTTTGAAGTTTCAAAAGACAGACTCTCTCTCTCTCTCCCTCTTGCCAGTGGATCAGATACAAGGTCTCAGCTACTGTTCCAGTGCTATGCCTACTGACATTCTCCCCACCATGATGATTTTGGATGCACCCATTGAAACTGTAAACAAGGCCTGAACTAAATGTTTTGTTCTATAAGTTGACTTGGTCATGGTGTCTCTTAACAACAGAAAAGGAAAACAGAAGTGGATACCAGGAATGGGGTATTGCTTTGAAAGGCCTATGCTGCTTTGAGAGAATTTGGGACTTTGAATTGGGAGGGTAGATAAATTTTGTAGGCAGGGCTTAATGGGCCATCCTAGTAGGAGGAGTGTTGAAGACAATACTGTAGAGAGCAATGGTGGACTATGGGGACCCAAATCAAGCAGTTTCAGAGGGCAATAATATTAGTAAATGGGCTAAGGATAATTGTTATAATATTTTGGCATAGAATATGGCTGATTTTTGCCCTTGTCCTAAGGATTTTCCTGAGGCTAAATTGAAGAGTTTTGATCTAATATTGTCAGAGGATACTTAAAGAAAATCTAATATTTACCCTGTTGTGGACTTATTATGCAAAGCTACAATAAAAAAGAGTTAAGTAGGGCAAAAAGAAATACAAAATGCACCATTTGAGAAGAAAAATACTAGGAAACTTAATGTTAGATTTGCTTGTGCTGAAAGGGTTCAGAAAAATAAATAGAGGGAAAGGGCTTTGATGGTATATTAGATTCTGGGGCAGATGTATCAATTTTGTCCTTAAAATATTGGCCAAAGGCATGGTCCTTGGAAGAAGGTACTGCACGGCTGCAGGGAATAGGTCAAGCAACTCCTCAAAAATGTTCAAAAATATTGAGATGTGATGAAGGAGGACATGACGGTTTTTCCAGCCATATGTTCTTCCCAGCCTGCCTGTCAGTCTATGGGGATGTGATCTCTTAGCAGAGATGGGAATTGTTAACAGTATCTTTCTCTGCCTTGTTCAGAAAACAGTCGCTAGAGAGGAGTTTGATGATTTCGAGTTTGTAGAGGATAGTGAGGAATCATCGGAAGATGAGGAGGAAATAATATGTAGGGAAATAAGAAATCTCCATAGAAACTGAGAAAATGTAAAGCAAAAAAAGATTCACACCCAACTCCCTTGGCCCCACCAGCTTATAATAATGAAGGGTGGTGATCGCAGTTAAGTAGGGGCTCTAACATTGAACAAAACAAAGAAGTCTGCTTCCATCCTACACACATGGTTGTGCCAGTAATGGAGGTGCCAGACACCAACAACCCAGGGCAAATAATTCACCAACATTTGCAATACAATTTAAAGATATGAAGAAATTGAAGGAAGCTGTTGCTGCATATGGGGCTCAAGCACCCTTCTCACTGGCCATGGTAGAATCTTTCTCCGCTCTGAATTTAACGCCAAGCGACTGGCAGCAATTATGTCATGCTATCTTATCTGGGGGAGATTATCTCCTATGGCAGGGGAATATCAGGACAATTGTATGCAAAGGGCCCAATTAAATGCTCTAGCGGTTAAGCTCAATGTAATCTAGATATGTTAACTGGGGCTGGGGCTTATGCTGATTTGCAGCAACAAATTCTGTATGATCCAGGTGTATCTGCCCAAATAGCTGCAGCTGCCACTAAAGCTTGGAAGGCCTCACCTAACAAAGCAGCTGGGGATCAATTATCAAAAGTTTTACAAGGACCATCTGAACCATTCTAAGATAATGTAGATAGACTGTTACAATTAGCAGGTAGATTGTTTGGAGATGTAACAGCCATGCCTATAATAAAGCAACTTGCATTTGAAAATGCCAACAAATATTGTAAGGAAGCCTTATGCCCTCACAAAGCAAAGAGTTTAATTGAATATATCACGATATGTAGAGATATAGATGAGCATTTCATTCAAGGCCAGGTTAAGGCAGCAGCTATTCAACCTTGGAGAAACATACGAGGACAGGGACTGGGGGCTGGAGGCCGTAATTGTTTTAACTGCGGAACTCCTGGTCATTTTCGAAATGAATGCCCACAGCTGATGAGGGGAAGGAAGAAACCTGGCATGTGCCCTAGATGCAGAAAGGGAGTGCATTGGACTAATGATTGCCTCTCCAAAACAGATATAGATGGAAACCCCTGCCACCTGCCATTAATCAACAGCAGGGAAACTGACAGAGGGCCCTGCTCCAGGGCCCCAAAACCTCAGGGTATGGAGCAATGACCGCGGGACCACAGGTACGATACCCAGGCAGTGGCCGTATCCAGTTCCTTCTGCAGAGCAATCCTTTCACATTGCAGACCTTGTCAGATCCACACCAGGGAGCACATGATTGGACCTCTGTACCTCCGCCAGAGCAGTCTTAACTCCACAAATGGGAATGCAAGCACTCCCTACAGGAGTATATGGGCCCTTACCACTGGGTACCATGGGATTAATATTAGGCAGAAGCAGTACCCTTTAAAGGGGATCCAGATACATCCTGGGATAGTAGATGCAGACTATCAAGAGGAGAGTAAGGTTATGACATCTGTCCAACAGGGGGTGGTGGTAATTCCTCAAGGCAAGCGGATAGCACAATTAGTGTTGATTCCCTACAAGGTTACCAATAATAAACGAGCCCGTGGCAATTAAGGGTTTGGATCCTCTGGAATGGCTGCATTTTGGGTTGCACAGTTAAATGAACGGCCCCAACTTAGGATAACTATAGAAGGAAAGTAAAGATCTCTAGCAGAGAAGAGCAGCTGGAGGCCAGGACTCCAAATGATCCCAACATCTCCCTCCTAAATTTTTTATAAGACAGAAGACCCTCCTGTCTCAGGTCATCTCAGAAGAGTAAACCCTAACCTGTCTTTGGGAGGCCCCTTCCCTGTCTTAGGTGGGCCACTTCTGTATAAGTTGCCGGTCTACACAAGAGTCTTCATTGTTTGTGCAGTATTTGCAACCAAACCTGGGGTACGTCCGAAGTTACTGGCCAACAGGCTCAGAAGGACTTGCTAAGTGACCATATGCTGCATTCTCATGGATTGTCTGATCTTACACAGAATTCAGAGACAAATGCCCATGGCAACAGGCGTTAAGATTGCCAGAAAGAGGGTCCCCAATCACCACTGGACCCAGCCTCCCATTTGGGCTATGGTATTCTACCAACCCTTTGGCTAAAACAGGGGGCACACAGGTATAGACAATCTGGTGCGCTAATTGTAACATTCCAAGGGCTATTCAAGTAACCATTGAGCTGTTTCACCACATAAGAGGCATTAGCAATATTAATAGATGTCACAAATGGAATGATAAAAGTGTGAACAAGACATTTGTTGTACAAGCCATAAGTCAACCTGCTCCTACAATAGGGCAGTCTGTTAAATTCAAAAGTCCAAATTTAATGTGGACATTCAGGGCATTCTGAGTCTGGAGAGCATTGTTGATTTGTCTCACCAGTTTATCCACAGTGTCCGACACCAACGATGTTTGTGTCATTGCCAGTCCTGCGACCATGACTGCAGCAGCAGACACCACGATGACAGCAACCGCCACAGCTGTCACTCCAAAATATCGTTTCTCTCGATACAGGGCCATCTCAGTCTGCTTAGTCTTTTTGGTAATTGGCAGTGGTATGATGGCTGGTACCCGAACCAATAATGCAGCACTGGAGTGGTCATCTCAGCGGTCGCTCAGGCCACAGTTTCTGAAAGAACAACCAAGAATATCTTTCCCCACAAAAGTGCTATTCCATACAGCGTGTGTCACCACAATTGGCCTAGGCAGCATGCAGGCTCAGAGACCTTTCGCAGCTACAACGCGGGTTTCTCAGGTGCCGCGGGAAAGCCTACCACTTGCGCAGCAGACTCTTGGGCCTACAGAGCCTGGAACTACCACCGTCTTCTCCTGGCCCCGCTGCTGCCTCCTCGGGCAGCCCAGCAGGGTCTGTGCTCCAGCTTGTCTCAGCTCCAGCACTTGCTGTCGCATTTGCTGATACTCCTGGCGCCACTGTGGCATCCCCCAGGCTGGGCACTGACTGGATCAGGGTAATGTGCCCTTCACCACAGCCACCTAGCAAAGCTCTGCTCCCGCTGCCTTCTGGCCCCAGCTGCATTGGTTCTGGGTCCAAACTGGTGTGGAGTGGAGCAGAACTCAGGAAAGCAGGCTTGCTGCTCTGGAACCACTGAAGGGGCCCCACTTAAACAATCTTTTAGGGAATTTGGGCATGGTCAACCTGTCTGGCTACTTCCTGCTGAGCGGGGGCGCTGCATTCTTGGGGGTATTTTACTGCAACATTTCAGGAGGTCTCAGTGAATCAAACCACGTGAATCTCGAATAAATCCTCAGGTTCTCATCCTCTGTGGAGACAAAAACAGAACCTCTTTTCCAAAGCATCAAATCCTTAGGCCCATACTTTGAAGTCAAAATACCTTTCTTAACAGTTCCCAGAATCAAAGGTCTTTTCTCCAGTCCAGAACACAAGACAACACAATCAACACAATACAATAACATACATCTGTACACATTTTATCTTTTTGAGACCTTCAATTCACCCTCCCACCTCCTGTTTCAGAGGGTGTCTTGTCTTAATTCCCTAATAAGTCCCCGCTATCTGGGGACGACCCTGTCCGCTTACCCCTGTTTCTCGGTTGGACTTCCACTTGCCGCACCTGCATGGCCTGGAACCGAAACCCGGGTGAAGGACATCAGGATTAACACATACCCCAATCCACCCTCACCTTCCGAGGGCGACCTCTCAGTGTTCCCAAGTTCCCGATCTTGGTGGAACCTCCAATTGCAGTGCATGCCTGTCTGTGCTCTATGTGCTACCATACAGTTTCTCGAGCTTTGGGCAAGGGGCTGGAGGTTGTAACACACAAAGACACACAGAGAGAGCACAGACAGACAAAGACACGGACCTCTAGTCACTGGTAAGAAGCCCTTTTTTCAATTAGCAGCATGAAGGCTTATATACCCAACAGTCAGGTAGGCCAACAGGTGAAAACCTTATCCTCTGATCCTCAAGGCAAGGCAACACGTGCTCACGAAGCAGAGCTGGTAAACAATTTTGACACAGCTTTCAGTAACTCAAATCAGAAGGAAAGTAATGATCTCTAGCAAGGAAGAGCAGCTGGAGGCCAGGACTCCAAATGATCCCAACAGGTAGCAAGATCCCCCATAAGTGTGGGCAGAGGTATTCTAAAGGCTTCAATTCTTAACTGAATAAAGAAGATAAAGGGAGCCGAGCACTAGATTCATCTGAATGTTTCCTGCCTATTGCCATGATCTAAATTCTGCCTCAATTCCTGCTGCCATGAGTTCCTCACCATGTCAGAATGCATCCTTGAACTATAAGCCAAAAGGATCTCTTCTTTCCTCAATTAGCTTTTATTAGGTATTCTCTCTCTCTCTCTCTCTCTCTCTCTCTCTCTCTCTCTCTCTCTCTCTCCCTCCTTCTCTCTCTCATACACACACACACACACACACACACACACACTCATTCCTATTATAGAGCTTGCAGCTACATGAGATAAGAGTTAAAAGACACACAGAGAAGTCAGTAGGCAAGAGCATTGTTTAAATGACAGAATATAGCAGCTTTGGGGCTGTCACAAAAGAGTCCTGTAGCTTAAATTTACTACTATGGAAATAAGGTTGTAAAAAAGAGGCTGTTGGAGGAACTCTGAACTGAATAAGGAAGAGTTACCCAAACAATAACAGGCAAACATATCTTTGCTAAAGGGACAGTTTGTACAATAGTGACAAAACAGATCACACTAGTTCAAGGAGGCTGGAGCTTAGTGTGATGGGACCAGAGAGGAACAAGGTAGCCAGGAGGTCAACATAAAACCTGAAAGTAATCTTCCAACTCAGGGCAGAGAGTTAAAGTTTATTCTAAAGAAATAAAAAGAAGGATTTAGGGTACGAGAAAAATAAAATCACATTCTGCAACTCAGAAAAAAGATCATATAAAAGAAAGAAGGTTGTCCAGTAAAGGAAAGTTAAAGTTATCTAGAACCAGCTTGTGGGGGTGGTCTGGGGGAAAAAAAAGATCTATCTGCTAAAAGTTCTAGGGTTGTTGACTTGAATTAATATGCTTAGTGGGATGAGAGGATACAGTTGTTACTGCCGCTCATGCTGAAGTGTTGTGAACAGTAATATATTTCCTGGAACACAAACCACAGAAGGAAGAGGTGTGTGTGTGTGTGTGTGTGTGTGTGTGTGTGTGTGTGTGTGTGTGTGTGTGTGTGAACTTGATGGAAGCAGGCAATGAATCTTGGTTTTGACTATATTACTATAAAAATATCTATAATGAATTTAAGTAATTATTTATATTATATTATTAGTGGATAAGCCTGTGACTAAGGTGAGAAGCAACAGCTAGGGGCATAGATCAGAAGCTGTTTCATGAACTTTGTTCTTTAATAGCAAAGGTGTTTATCATAAAGGAATTGTCAGAACTGCCTCCTACTCTCCCCTTAAAATCTGTGTGCCATTTGGAACAGGGCTCCTTATGTGAGCACAGAGCTGGAGCTCATAACATCCAAAACTACAAATTGGAAACATTTCTTTTATTGTTTCAAGCTTCCAGCCAGAGGAAAGTGTACTGGGTCCTTCAGATCATGGAGCAAGTTCATGTCCCATGACTCCTTTCCATTTTCTCATCACAACTTCTCATAGACCTAGTCAGAGGCCCAAGTTCTTCTAGTTTATATTTAGTGGGGCTAAAGGACACCAGCCTAGCCTGCAATGCTCCCTAATCCTAGACTGGAGAATGACACTGAATGAGCATATGAGCTTCTCAAGCGAAAATATGAGATGTGAACAAACCAGTCATTGAGGGAAGAAAAAAGAAGGCTCCATTATTTTCAGTTGTAATTATCACATCTGCTCAATTCTTAGCTGACCAGGCTCCTGATTCTACGTTGTTTGGATTCTTTATACTTCCAGGTACCTGTGAGATCCTCCACCTGACAGACAGGATCAGTTTATTCTTTGTGTAAATGAAAAATCCTGCCTCTCCCGAAACTCACATTCCTCAGGAGCAGGCAAATAGATTTTTCTATAGATCTGATTGCCTTGAGCAGCTTGGGCCGAGTTCAGTATTGGTGGCCTCTGTATTACAATTATCAATATCGTATTTTGACAAAATTCCATGCTTTCTCTAGCACCTTGATTGATCCATTCCATTGTCCTCCACTCCTATTGCCCTGAATTTGGATCTTGCTCATCTTGCTCATCTCTGCAGTAGACTCCAAGCTGATTTCTATGTTTCCACTCCATTTACTTTTATTTTTACCAATTCTGCATAATTTTCTAAAATGCCTCTCTATGTTACCTCCCTTTTCGGATAGAAAGTGTATGCCATAGAACTTGGCTTCCTGAGGAATTGATTCAAATTGTTCAGCTGGCATTTGAAGATGTATTAATTTTCCATTGAACAGCCACCATTTCCTCCCAGTGATTTCTCTGCAGCCTGCATATATTTTTACTTTTTTACTTACTCCTGCCGTTCTCTCAATACCAGTGCAAATATTGTCTTTCCTTAAAACCCAAATTGCATCCTTCTACCACCTTAAAATAAACAAGCATTCATAATTAGCTACTAACTATGTTTATACTTTCCTTAATACCTACAATGCATATAACCACTGAATTACAAATGCAAAAGCTAGATGAGAAAGTAAAGTCATTTGGTATACTATCTTCTCTAATAAACGTATAAACTGAGCCCTCTCAAATCAAACTGACTTCATAGGTCCACTCTGTGCAATCTTACACTTTATGTATGTTTTGCTATGCTTTTCATATTTGCACTGCAATGGGAGTGAACACTCCTCTAGCCTTCCGATGACTTCTTTGATAATCTCTTCATCCAGACAGAACCCTGTGGAACAGAATCCAAACTGAGCCCAATGGCCCTTTTAAAACTAACATAGTTTTCTTGCTTCAAGAAACCTGTTGCTAAGTGTGATGGTTAGAGTAGGTATGGCCCCCATAGACTCATATGTTTGAATGTTTGGCCTATAGGGAGTGGCACTATTAGGAGATGTGATCTTTTTGAAGTGGTTGTGGCTTTGTTAGAGGAAGTGTGTAACTGTGCAGGTGGGCTTTAAGGATTTATATATTCAAGCTATACCCAGGGTGGGAGACTGCTCACTTCCTGTTGTCTGATAATTAATATGTAGAACTCTCAGCTACTTCTCCAGCACCATGTCTACCTTCACACTGCCTTGCTTTCTGCCATGAGCATAATGGGCTTAACTTCTGAAACTGTAAGCCAGTCCCAATTAAATGTTTTTCTCTATAGGAGTTGTCATGGTCATGATGTCTCTAAACAGCAATAGAAACCATAACCAAGACAATATGCTCTCTGAAGATTTACAAGTTCATTTTCTATTGTTTTCTTTTCCAAATTTGAATTTTTAATGTCTTATTGTCTTCAAAGTGAGCATAACCAGTCAAAATAAATAGAAGATTCACTTAACTAGTAGAAATTGAATCTGAGAGTAGGGGAAATGCGCAGGATGGCACCAAGTCACTGCTTCTGGGAATGAATCTGTAGACTCTCTGAATGTGACATACAGCCACTGGGAAGTTTCTCAGCATGGCATCACCTCCTTCTCCTGGGAAGGCTCATACACAGCAGAAACTGCCTTGGGAGGTCCTTGTTACCCAGTGGGTTTCAAAAAGAATGACATGTTCTAAGCATCACTGGGGAAATTGATATCAAAATGTAAACAAGTGAAGCAAAAGAAGTTATCAGAGCTCTCTTCCAGATGCCCACTGATTTTTCAAGTCTAAATGACTCATTAAATCAGAATCCTACTTTTTAAAAATATCAGGACAAAGCCATGTATACTCCATTCTATTTATATTTCCTATAATTGCTGCTGTGTTTAAAAAGAAAATGGGCACTCTCCAAGTTTAAGATGCCATATTATAAAATAATTTGTTTGGTACTGGTTTGTTCATATTGGCTCTTAAAAATGTTTTTAATCAAGATTTATTTATATAGAAGATATATCAAACCCAGACATTTATCTGTTTAGATCACAGTCGTGACCAATCACAATAGTAAATGTCAACTCCTAAAGCGACAGCTCACACTTGCTCAATTCAAATGCTATAAATTGGTGCTCACAGCTTTAGTGTGTTTAATAAAAGCTTAATTGCTTTCTATGTTTTTATCCCATTTCCTGGCATAGTTGACTTCCAGAGTATCTGAGCACATGTGGAAGCAATGTCCTTTAAAGGTGGCCAACTCTTTCTATCTACTACTTATAATTTGCCTGAGCCATTGAAAACAGGACAATTTCCTTAAATCAAGATTAAGTAAGGGGTTGGGGAGGGAAATCAGTTTAATACCAAGAAAGTGATATGTCTTCCTTCCCCTCCAAAATCAACTAAATCATGAGCTGAGAAAACAGTTCTAAAAAATAAAATTATTGTTCTAGTGTGTGGGTCTTAAAATAATTTAAAAGCTATCCCCACATAAAGTTAAAAAAAATAAACAAAGGAAAAGATAAGATTATGGTTTAAATATTTCCATCTTAAAATAATTTAGCTTAAAATGATATCCACATAAAAATGAGAAAAAGAATGGGCAAAGATGTAATGCCTTATAGTGGGATTAAGCTTTATAGATTGGGTGTTTGTAAGAGACTCAGTATAGCAGATTAAAGGGCAAGGGACCAATAAGTAAACCTCCACCTACATTGCCTTATATATACAACAGAGGATGTTATTTGAGCAGCCCCACCACTCAAATAGGGTTAAAACCACCTGAGCAGATCAAACCGAGGAAATGGTCCTCTCTCAGTATATGCAGTTGTACTCAGAATTGGAGCCACTAAGGTTCAGCAGCTCAGAGGTACTGATCAAGAAGAGAATCACATTTCTACAGCAACCTGCTTCCACAGTGAAGCCTGCAGTCCTACCTAAGGTGAAAGTAGGGTGGGTGCCACATCTCAGAGGATGGGAAAATGGAAAACACGGGGAAAAAAACCTATCTAAGTTAATCTCGGTTAACATTTTGCCCAGGATTTACAAAGAAATCAAAACTCAAAGAAAATTCCAGTGCAGAGATTGAAAGCAGTCATTTATAAACACTGTAATAATTATAATCAAAATGTGAGTGATGGCAATGGTGGTCATTTAGAGGGAAAGAGCAACCACTGGGGTTTTATATCTGTAATTTATAATGATTTCATTAAAAACAATGACATTCTGATTAAATAAATAAAAATGAAAATGTGGCATGGGAAATATTACATACCCACCAGTGAATTTTGTCTATTAGTACTCCTATAATAAAATATCAGAGACCAGGTGGTTTAAACAATGTAAATGTATTTTTCCACAGTCCTGGAGGGGAGAAGTCAATGTTGAGAGTATCAGCATGCTAGGTTCTGCTGATGTTCCACCTCTGGATTAGCAGGAAGTTTCCCTGTCTCAAACAAGAAGGAGATACACATAGTACAACAAAGTTATATGTTATTATGCTGCAGGTCCTCACACTAGGTTCACACTCTAAATATTCCTACCTACAGTCCTAAGCCATCTCCCTAAAGCTGCTCACCTGTGTGACACATTTTAGCTGAAGGTCAGGTCCAGTCTCTAACAAAAGTCCATTGTTTGAGGGTCAAGATACTGGGGAGACTCTCCAACCACAGGGCAGATCAAGGCAGCATGTCTCCAGATGTTCAGAGCAGACCATTACCCTTGGTCTCTGCTTTTATACTGTCCAGTGGACACCGTCATGTCTAGGACTGTGTCTGGTTATCTTGAGGAAGTGATGTCACTAAGCTCTGGTTATCAGGTGCCTTGGATGTAGAGGGGATCCAGACTAAGCTATTTTTACATGTCTAAAAGGCATTTTTACTGTGCTCATTACAGTTCCCCTGTTTCCATATGGTCTCTTTGTTCTATCTGGGCCCTAGCCCTTTCTTCTTACAAGACCAGTAATTATATTCGAAGAAGGCCCACTCACAGAGCCAAGATCATGTATCTTAAGTACTTTAAAGTTACAATTTCAACATGAATTTGGGGGTGTAACAGAATTCAGCCCATAATAATTATGTACTTTCACAAGTGTCCAGATTCTCTTGAAATCAGCTGAAGTGGTTTATAACATTGATACTGAGCAAGTGTGAGCCATTGGTTGAGAATCTGACATTTGCTGCTGTGGTAGGCTGTGACTAGGAACTAAACAGATAAATTTAGAATAATTAGTTATATTAGAAAAGAAACTTGAGATGAGTGGCTTGTGAAAATGACTTAAATATAACTTAATTTTCTTACTACTTTATATTAATCCTGTTAATCATACTAGGTGGAAGCATAAGTTGTTTTGTAGCTTCTATTGTGTTCTCACCCTTTCTTTCTTTGCATTATTATTTTAATTATGTTAATTACTTTGGTCTAAAGATATGATAATGCATCCAAATTTGTGCTTTACAATAGATTAGGGTTTTTTTTTTTTAGTACTGAACCTGTGCAATTATTCTTCCATCAAACTAGGACCCTTGACTTTTAAATATGTTGAGCACAACCTAAAAGCAATCTAAGTTCTATGAAATTAGTTTATTTTATAGTGTTAGTGTTTTAGTAGAAACAAGTTATATTGCTGTGACATATAGAATAAGAAAACAGTGCCAGAGAACATGGCAAAATAAGGGTCTGTAAATTTTTCCTTCCACAGAAACAATGAGAGCAATGTTGAAATTGCCAGAGGATCTTTTCCAGAATCTTGGAAAGTAAAGGCTCACAGTAAATGAGTACATAGCTGAATCTTGCTAAAAGAAAAACTAAAAAAAAATAACAGTGAACTTTTGGGACTGTTTAATTTGCCTTGTTCTCAGTACTTCATTTCTCCTTCAGGTTACTTTGAATTCAGAAGTCACAGTCAAAGGAAATGCAACAGACTCCCAGCAACCCAGACAACCCTCTGAGGCCAAGGGTTGAAATGCTTCAAATCACATGCCCAGAGACATGTCATTATTCCTCATGTCTGATGGTTGGTGAAAAGAATTCACTCGCAAGGCTAGTTTTATTTCCCCAGGTTAAAACTCCCTAGTGAAAACAGCCTTTTCTTTGGAGACAATTGCTAGGGCAATCAACAGTAAGGGATGAGCATCACAGATGCTTCAGGCCATAGTCATTGAGGCAATATTGGACTAACATAAAAATATAAAATGAAACAATGGAAACTATGGTGTACTGGAAGGCTTCATATTGGTGTGATATATCTCTGAGAAGATATTCATATTGATGTGATATATCTCCAGAAGAGCACATGCATGAGAGTGGAAAGTAAAAGTTCCTGGAGCTATGCACGTAGCCTTGAAGGACATGAAAATCCTTAAATCCTCACTTCTGCCTGATCTACACCCAAACAAGCAGAAACTTGAACAACCTAACAAACACACAGGCTCTGGAATCACTTTGATTGAAAGAGGCCACACTCGTGTGGCTACCTATGTTGCTACAACTATACAAAGTAGTTAATGATTCTTTGGATACTTTTCATAAAATGGGATGGGGGAACCACCCTGAGACCTAAAAATGCTCAATATCTTGGTCAAGCATTTCCCCATATAAAAATTTGTCAAGTTAAGAAAGTTTAGGTGTGCTTGCTTAACTGTATAAAGTGTAACTCAGTAACAGATTTCGTTTGTAAACATGAGAACAAAATTTAATGAATATGTACTAAAACTGTGTTGTTAAAATTTTGCTTTAGTTTGATATATATATATATATATATATGTACTACTACATGTGATAAATCTTTTTTCTTCCTACAAACATGATCAAAGAGTTTTAGAGCCATAATGAGAAAATTAATTTTATGGGAGATATGACATGCTTGAAGATAAAGACAACTTGTATTTATTAGAAGTTTTTCTAGAAATAAAATTAAAAGAGTACACAAGTTGTGGGAAGCATTGCTACAGCAAATAAATTAATTATGCAATAATGATTACAAACATTCTGAACTAATTAGGAACACTTACACTCTATCTTCAAACATAATTATTTATGAATCTTTTATCACTGTCAAAGTCATAAGTAATACCTTATTCTTCTAAGTTTTACAACAATTTATTGATATTCCTCTGTGTATGTGTGTGTGTGAGTATATAATATATATTATCTAAACAGGTATATTTCTGATGAATTGCTTTATTTTCCCAATTATACTGATAACAGATTATTACTTTATTTCAATAAACTTTAGTAATATTTTACTTGATAGGCCCTATATAACAGAAAGAAGTCAAAGTACTTACCTTTACCAAATATGTTGCAAAAGTTTAACACACACACACACGAATGTAAAAGATCCCAATATCTAGGTATAAAGCTTATCAAATAACCTGAAAGCGAACGATGTAAATGTATCTGTATGCATTTGTATTAAGTGTATGTATATTATATGTATATAATGTATGTGGATACGTGTGTGTGTGTGTGTGTGTGTGTGTGTGTGTGTGTGTGTGTGTAACTGGAAATTTGAGGTGGTCTTTCATTAGGAATCAAAGTGATTATTAGATTCACTGCTGACAAGACTACTTTTCTATTATGTATTTTGCATGTGGATTTGCTAATCCAGGTTCACAGTTTACTAATGTTAAGGAGAAAATTTAAAACTTAATTTAGAAACACCTTTTACTCCATAATTAGAAATGAGTAAAATATGTTCACCCATCCGTGACAGGGCCACCAATTTATCATCACTTATTTGGAGATGCTCAGGAAATTGTCAAGCCACAACTCAATCATGTTCCAGAATTAAAAAGTATTTACTTATATTTTCAAAATAATGTTATGAAAATAGAACCTGCTCCTAATTAAATCTTGCCCTTCCTGAAATGTTTTGTGGTGAAGACAATAAAGTTGGCTTCAAATGGAAATTCAGTCTGTGTTATTTTCCAGGCTGTGCATTTCATAGGCAGCTCATGGTTTGGCAGTTTAAACCATTTGCCATTTTGCCTGGCAGTTACTGCTGCAACTTTTTGCTGATTGCCCATAATTGATTGACCAGTGGGTGGTGAACAGCAGGACAGCAAGACCACACGTGAACTGCAGTGAGAATGCTCTTCAGACAGGTCATTTTCCATCTTGAAATTGTCTCGTGTCTATTTTTTTCAAACATTACTGCCCAATTCTCTGAATGAAGAGAAAAGTCTTTAGGAAAGAAGAATTTGTACAGAAATAAATCTACTTAAAACTTCAGGTATTCGCATCCCATACAATATAATCTTTCCATGAAATAATTTAAGAATTTTCAGTCGCGAGCCTATTATTTGACTAAATGCTTTTTCAAAATAACTGAGCATATTATAATAGAATAACTAACCTAAATTTCAATATAGCATTTACAGAATCATAAAATGTGTTACTTAAAAATGGTAAGAAATGACCTGTATAACAGGTCAGTATGCAGGTAGCCTATTTTGTTGGGTGCTAGTGGGGACTTTAAAAAGGACTGGAAAGAAAGAGTAGCTTTCAATGACCATAACACTTCGATTAGGATTCAGACAGAAACTCCAATTCATTTTATTATGTCTGGGATTTTATTTTATTCTTCTTAGAAGCTATTGAATTAACCAGTTACTGTGCCATAGGCTCTGGTAGCAGAAAAAAAAAAGACTTCTAATTTAGAAATAAGGAACTTTAGAACTCAGTACCATACATCATGGGATCATTAACCCTGTGTACTAACTTTGCCACAAGCAGTCATTAACTGCCAATAGGGATAAACCCTTAGATAGGGATAAACCCTGTCTCTGTCCATGCTGGAAATTTTTTTCGCAGTTTGTCTTTTTTTTTATTGCTTTTATTAAGCTATATATTTTTCTCACTCCCTTCCCATCCTCTCCCCTCTGCTTCTACCCTTTCCCAAGATGCCCACGCTCCCAGTTTTCTCAGGAGATCTTGTCTTTTTTTACTTCCGATGTAGATTAGATCCATGTATGTCTCTCTTAGGGTCCTCTTTGTTATTTAGGTTCTCTGGGGTTATGAATTGCAGGCTGGTTTTTTTTATGTCTAAAAGCCACTTATGTGTGAGTACATATTATATTTGTCATTCTGGGTCTGAATTACCTCACTCAGTATCATGTTTTCTTGGCCCATCCATTTGCCTGCAAATTTCAAGATATCATTAATTTTTTCTGCTGTGGAGTACTGCATTGTGTAAATGTACCACATTTTCTTTATCCATTATTTGGTTGAGAGGCATCTAGGTTGTTTTCAGATTCTGGCTATTACAAATAATGCTGCTATGAACATAGTTGAGCATATGTCCTTGTGGTATGATTGAGCATCCTTTGGGTATATACCCAAAAGTGGTATTGCTGGGTCTTGGAGATGCAGGGATGGCTCAATATATGAAAATCTGTCAATGTAATCCACCATATAAACAAACAGTAAAACACACACACACACACACACACACACACGATCATCTTATTAGATGCTGAAAAAGCCTTCAAAAAATCCAACACCCCTTCATGACAAAGGTCTTAGAGAGAGCAGGGGTACGAGGAACATACCTAAGCATAATAAAGGCAATAGACAGCAAGCCAACAGCCCACACCAAACTAGACAGAAGCTCAAAGCAATCCCACTAAAATCAGGAACAAGACAAAGCTGTCCACTCTCTCTATATCTAGTCAATATAATATTTGAGGTCCTAGCTAGAGCAATGAAACAACAAAAGGAGATCAAGGGGATACAATCAGAAAAGAAGAAGCCAAATCTCACTATTTGCTGATGTTATGATACTTTACATAAGGTACCCAAAAAAAGTCTACAAAGGAACTCCTATAACTCATAAACACCTACAGTAATGTAGCAGGATACAAGATTAACCCAAAAATATCAGTAGCCCTCCTGTACACAGAATGGCTGAGAAAGAAATCAGAGTAAAATCACCCTTCACAATAGCCACAAATAACATAAAATATCTCAGAGTAACTCCAACAAAACAAGTGGGAGACCTGTATGACAAGAACTTTAAATCTTTGAGCTGATGCTAGAATTTGGACTGCCATGCTCTTATACTAGAACTTGTATATGCACCATAGTTACTGTGAATTCTGTGTAACACAAGCCAGTCATGTTTGGAAAATTCTGTTTTGCAAGGGTCCTCTGAAACCTCTGGCTCTTTCAATGTTCCTGCTTCCTCTTTTCCCATAACCCCTGAGCCTTCGCATGGGAAGGTTTGATATAGATTTCCCATTTAGAGCAGAGTAATTCATAATCTCTTATTCTCTAAATTTTTGTCAGTTTTTGGGTCTCCATATTGCAAAAAGACACTTTTCTGATGAGATTTAATGGCTATATTAATCTTTAGATATTAAGATAATTATTTAGAGAGCAGTTGGATACTACATCTATTTAGCAACATAATAGTAGGTAGTAGGTGATCCCCTAGGGTCAAGTCTTGCCTATCCATGGGTTCTTGGTCTAGTTAACAATATGGGTTCTAGCTTATGAAGTGGACCTTATAGCCAATCAAAAAGCAGTTAACCCCATAATACTCATACCACTATTGCACCAATTGGTCATCATTTTATAGATGAGAAAACTAATATTCAGAGATTTTAATAGTTAAAAATCTCAGAAATGAAAAGTCAAACCCACCTCTCATGTCATGATCCATTTCATCATCTACTCTCTTACAGTGTCTCTGAAGTAGTTTGGAATTTGGGAATTTAAGAATTGAGAATATGTACTGTTCTTTAAGACATTTTAATAAACATAGATTTATCATGATTGCATACTCAAAAAAGACTTTATTAAATTTATTTCTTTTCTTAATTCAGTTCTATCTTTGATGATTTCTTACATGTATACAATGCATTCTGATTACTAATTCCCCTTCCTCTTTCCTCTCCCTCACATGTCAATCAATATCTGCTTGACGTGAGATTCTCCTATGTATGTTGTGAATACCATAGGGTAATAAAGAAATCTGCTTTGGCCTGTGATATGGTTGAGTAGAGCTAGGTGGGGAAAACTATACTGAATGCTGGGAGAAAAAAGATGGCCTCAAGGAAAGGCCATGTAGCCCTGCCAGAGGCAGACACTGAAACTTTACCCAGTAAGCCACAGCCTCATGGCAATACACAGATTAATGGAGAGGGGTTAATTTATGAGTTAGCCACAAATACGCTTAAGCAATTGGCCAAACCAGCTCTCCTACTATAAACTGGCACTCCAACGTGTGCTAGCTAAATCCACATAAAACCTAACAAAGCTTAAAAATAAATTCTAGACACAAAAGAACAGAGTTAACCATGGCTTAATGCCATGGCTACCTTAAGAGAGGATTTTCTGATTCAGCAGTATCAGAAAAAGAAAACAATACAAATATAACAACAACAAAATGGCAGCTCTCTGGGCCATGCTGCCAGCATGAACTCTGGCTCTTTCAGGAGGCTGAGCATTTTAATGGGGTTTGTGGGCAACCAGCTACAAGTTACTTAGTGGCAGCATGGGCCACCTGGTTATCAGAGTTGAAGTCACAGTGAGGACAGTTCCCATCCAGCAGTCTCATGGGCAGTGAACAGACCTCTGCCATGATGGACTGGGCAGAGCCAAAAGGCAAAGCAGTCTTAGTCCTAATCATGCCTTGGCTTATCATTTTAAGGAGCACTTCTGGTCAGAAAATAATTACAGACACACAATAATGACAGATTCAGACATAAAAGACCTCTAATGAGACAGTGTGTATAAAAAATGTAATAGGCTTGAGAGAGAGAAGAAAAAGAGCAAAGAGACAGTCAATGTAATATATAAAAGTACAGACAGTCATAGATTAAAGGAGTAAAGATAATAAAATAAATATTAAACTTGTATAAAAAGTAATAGAGTAAGAAAATAAGCCACATAAATATGGAATATACACAGAGAATCTGGATTATGTATACTATTGTGTTTTCTCTGAATTTTTTTTGGCTGTGAAGGAGCTAAGTACACAGAGACATTTCGTTGTATGGGCTGCTAAGTGAAACAAACCTACATGTTTTAAAAATATCTTGATCCCCAAATTCGGGTCTAAAGATTTGTTGCTTTAGAAAACAGGTTTTCTTTTGTTTACACATAAAATTTGAACCTGGGGAATCCTTCCAGACTAATGTGGTTGGATGGACCAAGACCACCTGAAAGGTCTCGATGAACACCCCCCAAAATTACTTCATCCAACAAAAAGCAGGAAGCAGTTGGGAAAGAACTATACCCAATTCCATAAATGATTGTATATAAATGTTTGTTTACATTTAAAGGAGGAAATGCTATAGAGATCAACACTTTGCATTGGCATGGATCTTGGTTTATTGCTACAAATTTTAGGTCAATTTTGTTATATGTATATTTCTGCTCTTGATTAAGGTATTATGTTTGTACAGCTCATTTAAAAATGTAAAGTATAATTAAGAAATATAGGCTATTAGATAATTGTCTACTATAGTCAAGCTTGTAGTTAGGTTTTTCTAGATATATAGAGATATATTTAGTTAGATAGGCATTCTTCAAATCTTTCAGAGACCTTCAGAATATGACATTTAAAATGTTTTAAGAAGTTAGGACTTTTCATAACAATGAGACACATCTGCCCCTGGAAACACCAATTACTTCAAGAGGAAGATAGACATCGAGGAGGCTCCTCATGGAGTGTGTTAGTCATTTGGGCAAGAAACTGCTCTTGTCTGGACTGTTTGATGTTATGCTGTCTGAAATGAAATGGACATTCAGCACCTAGAAAAAAAAATGACTGCTAAAGTTGCCTAAAGAAGGTGAGACAGTACTTCAGAGTTCCTGCTTCATGAAAGAGACTGCCAGACATTCTGCAGAAATCAGAAGAAAGTGACTGATAAACTGCCAATATAAGTGGAACTCTCTTTGAAATTTCCTGCTTTATGGAAAAGTCTGACAAATACTATGGGGCTGTGGGCTGAAGATGGATGCCTCAATGATATAGAAGAACTTTGGATGACTGTCCAGGCAGCAAGATGTTTCTGTCAATTATAGGGTGTTGGAAGTTGCTTACAATGAATTTCCTGTTTACTTAGGTAATATTATATCCTTTTGGAGTCTTTGATGGAGTTGAAGAACAGATAGTTATAGTTTTTTTAGTTATGATAAAAGATAAAGTAGATATAAATATTGTAACTGTAATTACTGCTTGATCCCTGTTTTGTTATATGTAATTTTACTATGTTAAAGTTAAAACCTTCCTTTTTATTTAAACAGAAAAGGGGAGGTGATGTGGGATATGCTGTGAATACCATTGGTTAATAAAGAGATGTGGTTTGGCCTGTCATAGGGTAGAGTAGAGTTAGGCAGGGAAAACTAGGCTGAATGCTGGGAGAAAGAAGGCAGAGTCAAGGAGAAGCCATGTAGCCCTGCTGGAGACAGATGCTGAAACTTCGTGGTAAGCCACAGCCTTATGGCGATACACAGATTAATAGGAATGGGTTAATTTAAGATATGAATTAGTCAGAAATATACTTAAGCTATTGGCCAAACAATATTGCAAATAATATGGTTTCTGTGATTTTATCTTAGGGCTGAGCAGGCAGGAACTAACAAGTGGCTCTCCTACTATACCTGATCATCTCCAGATGTTTCTTTCCCAGATTCCTACCTTTAGGCTTTGTTTTAGGAATTATTTAATTTACCATAGCTGTCTGTGTGAGAAATGGATTGGAACTAACTATGGAAGCTGGATGGTGTCATCAATAGGTACAGGATTTAAGACAATGATTTCCCTGTCCTTAAATTGATCAGTAGCAAATTGTACAGAGGGTGGGTACTCCTGAGCCACTAAGCTATACATGACTACAACTCCTGTGTAACTAATGAAGGAACCTACAGCTCCTAAGAGTTCAGGATTGAAATTGCTGTGTTTTACTGATGAGATGGCATTTGCAAAATAGATCTTTTAATATATAAGCAGTTTAAATAAAAATGTAACAAGAATAGAACATTTAATAGACAAGGATGGGAGCACATACTTTCCCTCTACATAAAGTTAAAATGTGCACAGATCTTGACGGATTACCTTTGTCTTGCTTTGGCAAGCTTGCCTACTTCACAGCTTTGTCCTTAGGAATTTATTGGATTGCATTCACAAAATGTCATAGTTTTTCTTGTATGAATAGAGTTGTTTTTCAAAAAACTAAAAAAACTATAGTGGAAAGGAAATAGTTGGGAAATCTTATATATCCAAGTAGCATTTTTAAAATTTTATATATGTGTACTATATATACATGATTTTCCCTTCCTCACTCTTTTCCTTACAATTCTTTCTGCATTGTAACCACACCCTTTCTAACTTCATAGACTTTCTTTCTTTAATCATTATTGTTACACACACACACAAGTATAACCTGCTGAGTACATTTAGTGTTACACATATGTATATGTGTTTAGGATTCACTAATTAATATTCGATAATTAGGAAATCATCCCTGGGGAAGAATAACTCTCCCTCTCTCAGTAACCAAATAGCTTTTTTGTTTATTTTTGGGATTGTAATTTAATTACAACATTTCTCCCTTAGCTTTCCTCTCTCAAAGTCTTCCCATATACTTCCCTGCTCTCCTTCAAATTCATGCCCTCTTTTTTCATGAATTGTCATTGCATGCATATATAAATTTGTTTATACATATATCTATAAATACAACCTATTTTTATTGAGTTCATATAATATTGTTTGCATGCATGTTTTAAATAGCTGACCATTTGGCATTGGAAACCAATCAGTGTGTTCATTCCTGGGGTGGCCCACCTCTCCTATTCCTACCTTGACTCAGTTGCCTATAGTTCTTTGTGTAGGGTTGAGCCCTTGGGGACATCTGTCAATCCAGTTTGGCATGTTTACTGGTGTTTTCGTGTTTTAGGTATTCATGCTGTTGTAACTTTATGGATGTAGCGTCTGGTGTTACTAAAAAATATATTCTCACAGCAAACTTCAGTCTTTCTATCCCTTCTTCCAAAATGTCCTCTGAGCTTTAGATTCAGGAGTTGTTTTGTAGATAAATTCATTGTGACTGATCCCCACAACTCTGCATTTTGGTTGGTTGTGGTTTTCTCAAATGGATCTCTGTCTGTTACAAAGAGAATTTTCCTTGTTGAGGGGTGAAGTGAGTCTACAAACAATACTTTCCTAAACCAACATAATCCCTAACTACAGTCCATAAACATTTGCCCTTAAACCCTTAAAATATTTATTCGATTATCAAGATATCCTTGTCAAAAGCATTCATTTGAAAATGTAGTCATTTTCATCAAATGCAGTACAAACTGATTGACAATTTCTAATGTACATAGTAATGCACATCTTGGTAATTTTAATCATTTCTACTTTGATCTCTTTTCATCTGTAATGCTGTAATGCTCTCATCTAAAACTGACAGATTAACTCGGGCTAGTCACAGATGTAACAATGTTAGGACAGAATAAAATACCAGTTGTTAAACTGAGAGATTATTTCTGAATCTTGAAATAACATTTATTAAAAAAAAATCTTTAACTGGCTATACATCATTTAAATCCCACGTAAACAAAGTAAAATTTACAACAATTTCTACCTTTGCATGAATTAAATAGCACATATGTATTTGAAATTCTTTTATACTAAAGCATTCAGAAAAATAAAAATATTAATTTGAAGTTCAAATATGCACATGTACATATATTTGAATGTATAAATTACTATAAAAACAGCACTCAATAAAATTTTCATAACTTTATTATTACAAAAATGCCTCAGTTCCTAAAAGTAATGAATTCAGTAACAATATCAATGAAAAGAGTAGGTATACTTCCGGAAATGTATCATCCCATTGAGAAGAGGATAGGTTCTCCAGAAACTGACATAAATAAGTAATATTTTCATCTGCCTACAGAATGGGAAAAGATCTTCACCAACTCCACTTCAAACAGAAGGCTGATCTCCAAAATATTCAAAGAACTCCAGAAATTGGTCATCAAAAGAACAAAAAATCCAATAAAAATATGGAGTACAGACCTAAACAGAGAACTCTCAACAGATGAATTTAAAATGACTGAAAGACACTTAAAGACATGCTCAACATCCTTAGTCATCAGAGAAATGCAAATCAAAACAACTCTGAGATTCCACCTTACACCTGTCAGAATGGCCAAGATCAAAAACACTGATGACATCTTATGCTGGAGAGGATGTGGGGAAAAGGGAACCCTCCTCCTCCATTGCTGGTGGGAGTTCAAGCTGGTACAGCCACTATGAAATCAGTATGGCAATTTCTCAGAAAATTAGGAAGCAACCTTCCTCAAGACCCAGCAATATCACTTTTGGTTATATACCCAAAGGATGATCAATCATACCACAAGGACATGTGCTCAAATATATTCATAGGAGCATTGTTTGTAATACCTAGAACCTGGAAACAACCTAAATGCCACTTGATCAAAGAATGGATAAAGAAGATGTGGTACATTTACAAAATGGAGTACTACGCAGTGTAAAAAAGCAATGACATCTTCAAATACGCGGGCAAATGGATGGCTCTAGAAAACATCATAGTGAGTGAGGTAACCCAGATCCAGAAAGACAAATATAAAATGTACTCACTCATAAGTGACTTTTTAGACTAAAAAAAAAAAAAACAGCCTACAATTCACAATCCCAGAGAACCTAAACTGGGAGTGGGGCATCTTAGGAGAGGGTAGGAGCAGAGGGAGGAAAAGAAGGGAGGGGAGCAGGGAAAAATATATAGCTCAACAACAACAATAAAAAATTCATTCGAAAAAAGAGAAAGTAATAGTTTCAAACAGTTCCATCTTCATGCATGCTCTTTCCTTAACAATCTATTCGGGATACAGAAAACAACCTGTGAAAGGCTGAGGAAGGGATGGAAAATTCCCACTCAAACCAGGTATTTTTAACAAGCAGGTATAACCACAAGAAAATAGTAAATACACACCCAAGCCCATGGTAAATACAGTATGACTCAAGAGGTATTAAAATGCAGTCCCACTTCCAGCAGCAGATAAGACTCTTTGCCACAAAGCAGGATCTTGAGGGGTGGTGTTGACGACGGCTTGGTTTCAATTAGCGGATGGGTAAAGATCGCACTGTGGAAGTCATCTGGACAGGATGTCAGAAATCAGTTAGACAGCATAGGCCCAGCAGTTTGTAACTGCTGTGATTAAGGTATTACAATATGCAAATAGGCAAACAAGTGGACATGTCAACAACTGGACTCTAGAGGCTTCAAAGATTTTGGATTTAATTTTGTTTAGCTTTTGATACCTGACCATTTATCCCCATTTTTATCGCATAAAACAGGACAAGCATTTCCTTACCTGCTGGGAGAATGAAATTGGAAACACTTTAAAGAACTGTTTAAGAGTTCAATACTATAACACTGAACATGTGGACTCTAGATGTAATTCAAAATATTCTAATCCCTTGTTTTTTTAAAAAATGTGATAAATTTCTTCTTTATCCTTCCTCTATATCTTCTCCCTCACATTATCATTCCCTATTTTTTTACATTTTACAGACACCGTTGCTGTTGAAACACAAAGAACAAATGGGGATATGAACTTCAAAAAGAACAGAGAGTGCAAATGAAATTCTCTCTTCTTCCAGCGATAAGGAAATGCAGCCCCTAGGAAGGGCAAGCATCCAGCACGTTGTTCAGCATGTCTGAGAACTGCATGGGTCCACTGCAGCTGACCAGCTAAGGAATAGAGCTCCTGGGGATGAGCTCTAGTTCCTCCCACATCCCACACTGAAGTTTCCTTCTCGACAAGGAGCTTCAAGAGCTTTAATTTCCAGGCCGCCCACTGCATTATAACCTGAACATGCATTCCATCAAGTTGCTGTTCTTCCTCACTCTCATTCGTTCAAAACAACCCTGTGTGCCAGCATTTCAAACGTCCATAGAGTTGCAAGGGAAGTCTGCAGTGCTGTCATGGAAGAATTTCTCTACTCATTGTTAAAGTCTTTCTGTTGGGAATGTCAGAGGAAGGGAAGCTTCTCAAAGAAAATGACAGATAATTAATCTCCTAGGACTAAGAG
Organism: Ondatra zibethicus; assembly: GCA_004026605.1. Lineage (NCBI taxonomy): Eukaryota > Metazoa > Chordata > Mammalia > Rodentia > Cricetidae > Ondatra > Ondatra zibethicus. Next base: position 41,880 of record PVIU01005750.1, on the reverse strand, counting down.
AAAGGAGACCAATTTAGATAGAGTTGCAGCTCATTTTTAGTTATATGGGCTTTCATTTTGAAATCCAGTATCACTGGACCTAAAAAACATGAAATTCCTGAGAGAAAATGAAAATAACACCTTGTTTTAGTATGATTTTAGTCTATTTGTAATTATTGTTGCTATTTTAAACATATTTTATAGATTTCATAGTATCTCACACAAGCCTAGGTAGATGATATGTATTTAACATCTATGAAAATTTAAATCCACACAGAAAGCTTTGTCTTGAATTTTTCTTTTAAAAAGTAGCCACTCTTCAAGAACATTCAAACTTTTTTTTTCTAAATCTGGACTCGAGGTCTCATGGATTCAGAAAACCCTCATTGTCCAGGGCAATGGCTAACTGTGAATGGGGAAGGAAAAAAAAGCATCGGGGGAAGAATTAGAAAGAAGGAGGAAAGGAAGAAGAAGAGAGGAGAGGTGAGAAGAGGAGAGGGGAAGGGGGGAATTAGACAAGAAACATTCACACATGAATTATAAATGTGAATTTTTAGGAACCGTTCTGGCAATTCCTATTTATCTTGCCAAAGAAAGTGAAGCACGTAAATGGAAACCAAAATTAAAGACAATTCATTTATAGCAGAATCCAAGCAGACATAACAGTTAGAATACACTAGTCAGAGCCTGGTTAGGTGGCGCAGTGGTTAGTTAGACCAAGTGTTGCTTTGTCAGAGGACGAAGTTCAGTTCTTAGCAGCCAAATGGTTGACTCAATTGCCTGTAACTCCAGCTCCAATGGATCTAATACCCACTTCTGGCCTATATGGGTACTTAAACTCACGTGCACATACCCACACAGAGATACATACACATATAAAAGGAGAAGAACTTCTTTTTTGAGAAAAGAATCCATTGGCCTGGAGAACCTTACTAAGGAATTTTATGCCTAGGTTCTAAACCTGCTACATCCTTGGCCTTATGCTTGGTACTTAAACTAAAACTGCATCCGTTTACTCATCTATTAGGAGATATGTTTCACTAGATTTGAAATCTTGGGGGAGAATGAAAGTCAAATCTGTATGTAAAATAGCTAGGACAGTTTCAAGCAATCGAAGATGTGGTAATGCTGGACATTAGTTATTGTTATACTATCATCATCTCTTTTTAGTACCTGCCTAATACTTTCATTAAACCAGCAACCTTACTGAAGCAAACAAAAACAACCAGAAAATTTAATACAACAAATAATATTCACCTGTGAGAAAAATCACCAAATTGGTTCCAATTTTGAAACAGAACTTGAACACAATTTTCTGAATTTTGGATCACTTAATCAAAATGAATTCTGTTTTATATTTTTCTAGCTACCAGGCTTACCAATATCTCTCTCCATGAGACAGAATGCTGTAAAAATAACTGTGTCTATCTATTCAATACTTTAATCAGTTGACCCAAAACTTAAAGTATCAATAAATAAAACCTTTGTTATAAGTATCATAATAAAAAGCAATGAATCATGCCACCTGTATTTTAAATAATGGTAGCAGAACACTGAAGGAAGTTAGGGAACTGCAGAAAAGGGAAAATTAAGGAGTCTTACTACAGTGTGTGACCTGGCTGTGGAAAGCCAGTAACATTAAAAATACAAGAAAGTGTACAAACCCATAGTCACATGGTATAAATCTTCTAGTGTCAACAATGGCAGTTACTTTCCCATCTGTCACAGGAGAAAGGTTCTCTCAAGCCTATGGCAATAATCTGAGAGTCCTTTCCAGTAAATACTGGGAAGCTAGCAAATAAAGCTTCAGTCCCCTTGCAGTCAGACATTTAGAAAGGATAATTAGAAATTGCTTCTAGTGTCATTGTTCCCATGGATGCATCATCCAAACACAGTTCCCTTATTTTTCTACTTGAATTAGGTTATTAGTATGATTCTGCGAAGAGAGTGACCTGAAAGGATAAAGAGTGTCTGTGTGTTTGTGTGCACATGTGTGCTCACACTTGTCACAAAAAGAGGGGAGGAGAGAAAGAAAGAGATCAGAAAGAGACAAATAGGGATATGAATGAGAGTTCAAGGGAATGAGTCACATAACTGTGAAGACTAGCTATACTAAAGACAAAGATCTTCCACTTGGTGAGCAGGTGAAGTCAGAGTTGAAGGCTGTCTGCTTCAGGGAGGATCAGCTTTCTGTGGCAGTCTTCCAAAGAACTGGTGACATGACAGATGATGTCAGAGAGTAATCAGATTATTCAGGCTACTGATTTTTGTGTTAATATCAGCTACCAATATCTTCACAAAGCGTTCAGAATAATGCTTGTCTAGATGTCTGAACTCCACAGCCTAGGTAATTTGACACATGAAAATAAGCCATCACAACTAATTAGAACAGATTTGTTGTCTACATGAAAAACTTTATTATATGATTTCCATAATATTGCTAATAAAATTTAGGCTAAGGACTACATGACGTATTCCATTGGTAGAGGAAAATGGTTTAAGAAAAATGTCTTGTCCTGATCCATCAAGTTTAAATATAACAGAATATGATTTAAGACAGGACTCAGGATTACAAATGCAATGTTCTCAGTTACTCTGCCACTGTTAGGAAACCTGCTGTAAAGGATCACACCAAGCCATGGGAAAATTGAGAAAGAACACAGTGGTAAGTGCTAATCCCATCTGAAAGAAGTTTCTGTCTATCATATTCCTAACTTCTGTAAAGGAGTAATATCACTTCCTATCTCTATCCTCCTGTTGTTGGGATTGAAGGTGGAAGACACCACTGTCTGGCCTCTATGGCTAACTAGTATGACTAGCTGTACACTCTGATCTTCAGGCAAGCTTTATTTGCTAAAACATCAAACAAAATGTCACCATAATCAGGTACCTTAGTCAGGCAAGATAAAACAACAATACATATTTACATAAATAAACAAAGGCAACACATCTTTAAATAGTTAAACAAATATTTTGCAACAACCATTGAATGATTTAAGAAAGAAATTGTTGCTAGAGTATTTTTATGCATGAGCATCAAGTTTTTAAAAGTAATTCTATTACTTTCTTAAGTATATATAAATTTTCTCAGATATATAAATTTCCTGAGGATTTAGGACAGTTGAAAACTTCCATAGATATTTAAGTAAAACATCCTCTGCTTTGCAGATTGACTTCTACTGAGACAAGAAAAACAAGATGCAGCATGAGATAGGAATTTACAGAGACAACTGGAAATGAGAAAAATTGAAAAGAAAGTGACTAAAATGAAAGAAGAAAAATCACGAAATGTATAGCTCAATGAAATCAATTAAAAAAAGAAAAAGGAAAATCACAGTAAATAGCCAATAAATGATAAGGAGATTCTTATTCGTTCTCATGTAACTCAAGTTAGAAGGCTCATGTTTACTACACAGAAATCTTAAACTTGAACAGCACCGACCAAGATTGGCAGTGTATCACAGTTACCCTTCTTTTCTCATAGTACTCTACCATGATTCCTTCTTGAGTTTAGGGGTGCTACGAAAATGGAAAGCTAGAATGAAGCCTCAAACCCAGGAAACAATGTCAATAGTGAAAATATGTTACTATTATTTCTTTTAGTTGGTTTTTGTTTGTTTTGTTTGAAGTCGGGGTTTCTCTGTGTAACCCTGACTGTCCTGAAACTCTCCGTGCTCCAAGAAAAAAGCATGGGCCTGCCCCTGGGCAGTCGGGTACTATTATGGTGAACAAATGTATGGTATAGTATTGGAGAGAGATAGAGACAGAATAGTAAATGTACTTGGACAGAAACATGTCTGAAGAGGTGAAGACAGTGAATAGTGGGTAGAGGTGGTGGTCTGCTTGCCACCCAGAACCATGGTGATGTCTGGGCCTGGGCTCCTGCAAGGGTCTATGTTGGGCTCACGGCCCTGATGCAGCTGCAGTCTGTGTTGATGTCACCAGAGGCTGAGAGGATAGGGTTGTACAGAGCTGGCCTGTACCTTACTGGTGGCAACACCAGGGAGAACTGGTTCTGCCCCTCACTGATTGTAGCACTCAAGAGAGAGGATCTTACATGTAACCTTGGCAGCGCAGTAGAATGGACCCTGTGCAACTACCTAGGCCCAGAAACAGGGTTATGAGTTGGCCCACTCCAACATCCACCCAATCTATGATCTGCTAGAGCACATGAAGTGACTAGTCCTGCAAACTCAGTGCTGAAGGATCTCCATGACACAGAGCAACAACAGAATATCCAAGAGGAAGACAGCATTGATAGTGTACCAGAAACCAGAGGCCTCAAACCAGACCAATGACTCTTTGCAATAAACACTTGCAAGTAAAGATATGTAAATAAAAGTGATAACTGTGTGACTCACTAAGTAACATTTTAGCTTCAATGACGAAATTTTTGCTTTCTTTTTCATTTTTCTCTTTTATTTTATTTTATTTTGGCGTGGAAGTTGCAAGGGTAGAAGGCAGATACATACAGGGAAATGAATGAGACTGAGACTGAGATGCATGATGTGAGAGACACAAAGAACAAATAAAAAGAAAGTTAAAAAAATAAAGTTAAAATAAGAATAATTTTTCTTTTTCAATTTCCTAAAATGCTAAAGAACTTAATGAAAATGTTAATCATGTATTTATACATTAGATAGTTAAGATAATGAAGATAATATTAATGTGATTATTTCTAAATTGTTTTAACTGAAAGTAGATTTTTTTTCCATGCAATATAACCTGATTATAGTTCCCCTCCCTCTACTTCACCCAACTCTGTAGTAGGAGACTGTTTGTTTGTTCCTGGCTGCCTAGACTCGAAATAACCACACAGAAACTGTATTAACAAAATTACTGCTTGGCCAATCACTTAAGTGTATTGCTACCTAGTTCTTACATCTAGAATTAATCCATTTCCATTATTTTATATTTTATTACAAGGTTTGTGGCCTACCGGCAAGGTTTCACTAGCAACTTGCATCTTTTTCCTCTGCCTACTCTATCTTTTCCAGCCTGGCTACACTCTGTTAAGCCATTGGCTGAAAACAGCTTCTTTATTCATTAACCAATGAAAGCAACACATATACAGAAGGGCTTTGTACACCATTTCCCTTTCTGTTTAAATAAAATTTGGTGCCGCAACTTGTGCTAGCTAAATCTACATAAAACCTGAGAGGGCTTGGAAAGGAATTTAAAAACAAAAAACAGATTTAATGCAGCCTCTTGTGCTGTTTTCTGGTGGCTCCTTTAAGAGAGGTCTTCCTGATTCAGTGGTAGTAGCAACAACAACAAAAAACCTGCCCAGTTTTAAAGCTGTGACTTCCTGGTTCACCAGTACAAAAGGCTCTGACTCTTTTGGCAGGTTTGGCTATGGAGTACTTGAATGGGGTTTGTGGGCTGGGTGCTTGTGTACCTGCTTGGGGTTAGGAGGAAACTAGCTGAGACCATGCCCATGGCTCAGCACTCTCCACCTGGGCAGGCAGCAGAATCAGGGCTACTAGGTGTGCACAAGCAGGAGAGCATGGCAGATTCCTGCCACCATACACAGAGATATTTCCAGGACATGCAGTGTGCTGCATGGCAGATTTAGCTATTACTCACATAAAAAGGGATTATGTGCTGCATGCTCCTTCTCAGAGTTAAAGTGATGAGCACAGCTCCTACCTGGCGATCCCAAAGCTGGCAGTCCCAGAGCTGGTGGTAATGGTACTGCCAACATTTTGAAAAGCAGAGAGAGGTGGAGCCAGCACCCAGGGCTTCTGCTATCAAGATGCTTACCATTTTAAAAGCTCCCCAGGACAAAAAAAGGATTACAGATACACAATAGGACAGATTCAAACATAAAAGAACTCTAAATGAGTCACAGTGTGTTTAAAAACTGTACACAGGCTTGGGAGAGAAAAGAAAAAAAAGTAGAAACAAAAAATGCAATATAAAAGGGTATAGACAGTCATAGATTAAAAGAGTAAAGATAAAATAAATATTAAACTTGTAGAAAAAGTAATAGAATAATAAAAATAAACCATGTAGAGATGGAATATACACAGAGAGTTTATATTATGTATATTATTGTTTTTTCTTTGAATTTTTTGACTGTGAAGAAGCTAAGTCCAGAGAGACATTTCGTTGTATGGACTGCTAATCTAAACCAGCATATATACTTTAAAGGTATCCTGTCTTTGAAATTTGGATCTAAGAATATGATGCTTTGGAAAAGAGGTTTTTCTTTTGTTTCCACAGAGGATGAGAGCCTGGGGAATCCTTCCAGGCTAATATGGTTTGATGGACCAAGACCCCCTGAAAGGTCATGAACTCCCCCCAAAATTACTTCAACCAACAAAAAACAGTTTGGAGAGAACAATGCCCAAATTTCCAAATATTGTTTATAAATGTTTGTTTACATTTAAAGCGGGGTATGCTATAGAGATCAATACTTTGCATTGGTATGGATCTTGGTTTATTGATACAAAATTTATGACAATTTTGTTATATGTGTATTCCTGCTCTTGATTAAGGTATTGTGTTTGTGCAGCTCATTTAAAAATGTAATAAATAATTAATAAGTTGATAGTCCTCTCTAATAGTCAAGCTTGTAGTCATATTAGTTAGGTTTTGTACATATACAGAGATGTATTTCAGATAGGCATTCTTCAAACTTTTCAAAGACTACAAAATATGGCATTTAAAGTGTTTTAAGAACTTATGACTTTTCATGACAATGAGACACATCTGCTCATGGCAGCACCAATCTACTTAAAGAGGAAGATGGCACTGAAGAGGCTCCTTATGGTGTTAGCCATTTGGGCAAGAAACTGCTCTTGCCTGGACTGCTAGATGAACTGGACATGCAGGACCTGCAGAGAAATGACTGCTGAACTTGCCTAAAAGTGAGACCATACTTCGGGGTTCCTGCTTCATGAAAGAGATATCTTTTACAGAAATCAAATTTGATATTGATATGCCATTACAAAGGGGAAAAGCAACAGCTGTTAATTGGAACTTTTTGTTCATCTCCAGGACCAATGCCTTCAAACAATGCAAGGGTAGGGGAATCATGGTCTTAGGCCAGGAACTATTTCACAAAGCTCCTTGGGGGAGAACCAGAGACCCCTCTCTGACAACTGAGAGAGAACAGATTCCTTGTTATGTTCCTGTGGATCAGACTGGTTCCCATGATACACAATAGTTTAAAAACTGCCATGAAGACTTTGAACTGAAGTTCTACAGGAGGCTTTACCCACAGCCTCAAGCCTTTGTTCCCTGCTGAGTGAAATACCTACACATTACACACATTTCCATCAAATAAGAGTCTTCTGCACCAAGAATATGTAAAGTTTAAAACAAATCTTTCATATTCCATGGGGAAAACTCCTTGTAAGAAGCAATAAATAACTGACAGTTAAATCTACATCTAAATATCAGTTATGCTTGAAAATATCACAAGAATTGCCATTACATAACATTTAGAGATTGATGTGGCCACCAGTGGTAGCAGATAGTTAAATCCCCGCCATGTCTCATGAAGGGCACTTTTTCTCCCCAGAGGGAGTAAAATGCTCTGTAAATATTACATCCTCCCAGTGCAAACAGAAAGCATTAAGGTTATATAAGCTATGATGTCTTCATCAATTTGTGAATGGGAGTAGCAGGTACTATTAATGCACCTTTTTGTGATTCAACACACCAGGAAACAGCTTAATCCTACTGTGAAATGTAAGCTTCAGTGTGAAATGTAAGCATACCTATTCTGGGAAAGTAGATGTGTACCCACTGAGGCAACTAGAGATAATTCTTATTGTCCAGTCTTTAGGACTGCCTCAACTCAAACAAAGACTAAACAATTCTAATTAAGACATTAAAATACCTGTACATTAGAATACAAAAAAACATAACATTATGGTTCCTTTCCAGGAGACATTGTTCCAAATAGAAATGTAGTTAGATCATCTTTAAAAATTTGGTATTTTACCTGTGGTTTATAAGATGATAAACCTAGACAAAAAATTAGTATATCTAAATTACTACTACAATGGCTCAAAGTTAAAGCTTTGATCAGAAAGAGACCGAGCACTTTTTCTTGAATTATCCTGAGAGAAAATTTGACAAAAAGCATCATTTTTTTGACAAACATTTCTTTCCATGTAGTTCTCTTAAAATAATTTTCTACTTGAATTTTTATTAACTAAACACACCACAGGCAACAATTTTCTCTATTCCAGTTTATTTATTACTTTGAAGACATGATAAGGAGTAACTTGTTGTATTTAATATAAATGAGAGACAATTAAGACTAATTTGTAAGGAGGTGAGCTGCCTCTGGCCAGGCTACTCCACCACCATCCCAAGCTGCATCAGAGGACACTGGAGGCACAGCCCCCACCTGCACAGAATGGAGGACTGGAGGAAGAGGGGAGTGGTGACTCTCCAGGCTGGACAGCTCCACTCTCTAGATACTAGGTCAGGGACATTTTCTGTGCCCCTTTCCCACCCATCCCAGCACCAGCAGCTGGTCAGCAGGCAAGTCTCCTGCAGCCAGGCTGCCTCACCACCTTCAGCAGCCACATCAGAGAGCCCTGGAGACACAGCCCCCACCTGCACTGATTGGAGAAAGAGCCCCAAAGCCAGTCAAGAGACAAGACTACTATGGCCAGGCCTCCCCACCAGCAGCCCAGTGGCATCAGAGGGCACCAGGAGGCACAAGCTCTACCTGCAATGATTACAAGAAAAGCAGCCGCCAAGGCACAGACACCAGTTCCAACAATTGAAGAAAGAATCAATACCTATACCTATAAGAACCCCAAACCTAAATGGGTAGAAGGCAGTGTAAGAATACATTCAACAACGTGAAGGACAATATGGCATCACCTGAACCTAGTGATTCTATAATAGCAACACCTGACCTTTCCAAAACAGATGAAGCAGAAGAAAACAGTCTTAAAAATAACTTTATGAAGGTGATAAAGGTCCTTACAGGGGAAATGAAACATTCCCTTAGAGAAACAAAAAAAGGAAGAAATCAATAAATCCCTCAAATAAAGCTAGGAAAGCCAAGAAATAAACCATCAAACAGGTGAATAAAGCAGCTCAAGACTTGAAAATTGAAATAGAGGCAATAAAGAAAACACAAACCGAGGGAATTCTGGAAATGGAAAATCTGGGTAAATGAACAGGAACCACAGATGCACACATAATCAACAGAATACAACAGATGGAATAGATGACTTCAGGTGTCAAGTATGATAGAGGAAATAGATTCACTCGTCAAAGGAAATGCCAAATCCAACAAATTCTTCACACAAAACATCCAGGAAATCTGGGATGCCACGAAAAGACCAATCCTAAGAATAATAGAGAGAGAAGAAAAACTCCAACTCAAAGACACAGAAAATATATTCAACAAAGTCATAGAGGAAAACTTTCCCAACCTAAATGACATGTCTATGAAGGTACAAGAAGCTTACAGAAAACCAAATACACTGGACCAAAAAAGAAAAGTTTCCTCACAACATAATAACCAAAACACTAAACATACAGAATAAAGAAAGAATACAAACAGCTGCAAAAGAAAAAGACCAGGTAACATATAAAGGCAGACCTATCAGACTTATGCCACCTTCTCAACGGAAATTCTGAAAGCCAGAAGGATCTGGACAGACATTTGTCCACACTAGGAGACCATGGATCCCAGCACAGACAGCTATGCTCAGTGAAGCTTTCAATCACCATAGATAGAGAAAACAAGGTAGTCCATGACAATACCAGATTTAAACAATACCTAGTCGCAAATTCAGCCCTATAGAAAATATTAGAAGGAAAACTCCAACCTATGAAATCACAGGCAATAGATAATCTCACACCAGAAAATCCCAAAGAAGGGAAACACAAACATATTACCAACAACAACAACAAAGCCAAAAAATAACAGGAATTAATAATCACTTGTCATTAATATCCCCTAATAACAATGGACTCAAATTGTCTATAAAAAGACACAGGCTAACAGAATGGATACAAAAACAGGACCCATCCTCCTGCTGGATACAAGAAATACACCTCAACTTCAAAGGCAGACATTACCTCAGAGTAAAGGGTTGGGAAAAGATTTTCCAATAAAATGGACCCAAGGAACAAGCTGGTATCCTATTATGAAACAAAATAGATTTTAAACTAAAATTAATCAAAAAAATGGAGAAGAACATTTCAGATTCTAGTAGCTATCATGAATTAAATCAGAGTTGAGCATGTGTGTGTATGTGTGTGTGTTGAATTCTGACATTTAGAAGATAAATTTAATTTGGAGCTGGAAGTTATAGATTTTAGAACAGATTCTATGATTTTATTGAGTCCATTTTGAGCAAGTCATTTATCCTAAATCTCAGCATTCTCAGTGGATCACACATTTCCCACAGATGTTGTACAAAGTAAACAAAACTGAGATATAAGTGCCCTGCAAACTGCTAGCTATATTTAAGAGATTTTTGATGCTTACTGTATTAACACAAAAACTTAATTGCTTCATGTTTTAGGTGAAGATCATATAAAATATCAAAAATACAGAAACAGTCAAATTCCTAGGGATTATAAATTATGAACACATAAAATATTGGCCAGTGAGACAGTTCAGCAAATTAAGGTGCTTAATACAAAGTAGGAAGACATGAGGTTGACTACCAAGACACACAAGGCAAAGGTGAGAACTAGCTTCTGAAGGTTAGTCTCTGAGCTCCACACACATGCTGTGGGATATTTGTGCATTCACATACACACAAAATAAATAATAAGTCTATTTTTAACATTTTAAAAAGTTTTTGTTAACACATATGAATAATAAAGCAATTATTTTTTAATTATTTTTTATTTTTAAATTCAAAAATTGACCCTTCCTCCCCATCTCCCATTCCCCTCCCACTCCCCAACTAACCCTCCTCCCTCCTTCTCCATCCTTAAGAGAGGGCAGGATACCCTGCCTGTGGGGAATCCAAGGCCCTCCCCCCTCCATCCCAGCCTAGGAAAGTGTGCATCCAAACAGACTAGGGTCCCAAAAAGATAATACATGCAGAAGAGACAGGTCCCAGTGCTATTATTAATGGCTTCTCAGTCTGTCCCCATTGGCAGCCACATTTAGAGAGTCCGGTTTGATCACATCCTTGTTCAATCCCAGTCCAGCTGGATTTGGTGGTCTCCCATTAGATCAGGCACACTGTCTCAGTGGGTGGACCAACCCCTCGCGGTTCTGACTTCCTTGCTCATCTCCTCCCTCCTTCTGCTCTTCAACTGGACCTTGGGAGTTCAGTCCATTGCTCTGATGTGGCTGTGGTTCTCTGTCTCTATCTCCATCCATCGGACAAAATTTCTATGGTGATATTCAAGATATTCATCAGTAAGCAATTATTTTAATAGGTTTAGAACACTTTTCTTTCTTAATGTTAAATTATAACTAAGAAACAATGAATGTAATTTGATAGTATGAATTTTAACTCTCTATATATAGTAGTATTAAAAGGTTAATTAAATAATTATACTCTGACAAGTTTCACTGATTTTAATTAAGAACCCCTTTCGTTTATCACCACCTCCCAGTTTCAAATGAATCTCGTAGGTTCTACCTACAAGCACCTACTCTACCAACCTGCTCTCTTACAAACTTTTTTGCCCATAATGGACATAAACTACCATCATTTCCCACTCCAATTAGCACAATCATCCCCAGAGAATTTGCCTTTCTTTGGCTCTCCTTTCATCCATTCTCCAAAAAGTAGAGGAAATAGAGTACGTTGCATTACTCCTCTGTTGACATTCTTCCCTGGCTCCTCTCTAAACTTGAGATAGAATACATCCTAATTTGTCTTTCTTTTATTCTTCCCCATGGTCTGGTGTGTCTCTTTCTTGACCTGGTCTCCTTTCTTCACTTACCACTCCAGCACTACTCCCTGAACTGCAGTGGAGGTGATAGACTCCTACCTTTGAAATCTTGAATTTGCAAGAAATTGTATTCATTCAATATTAGACACTGGCTTCAACATCACCATTTTTCAAAAATCTCTCCCATCATTTGCATCAACCAACACAAATAGATGAGTATATAATCTGATTAAAAGGCAGGTATTTATTACAAAATGATAGTACTTTGAAGTCTCTCAGAATCCCACTAAAATGTGGATCCCTAAATATTTTCTAAACAAAATTTCTGCTTCTACTTGGACCATTCTCATTCAGATCTTTTCATGGACTATTTTTCTTTTCCCCTTTCATATTTCTGCCCAGCTGTTACATCTTCAGCAAGGTTGTCACTGACCATCATCTACACATATCAACTACTACTTTATGTTAGAAACTTTTCCTAACGCAAGCTCTCTGCCGACATAAAAGTCCCAATCAAGCCAAACCACAACAAGCCGAATTAAGAAATATCCAGGTTTAATGGGATTCCTGAGATCTCGGGTGGCCCCAAGGCATAACCAGGAGACCACTAACACGACCACCAGGAGGAAGGAAAAGAGACCACAAGGGGACCTTTCAGGGAAGAAGTTTAAGTAGACTGGGGGAGTGGTCAAGATTTTGGCAGGGTTATCTTGACACTCCTCCAGGGAGGGGTCAAGGCTTGGCAGGCACAGGGATGGGACCTCCAAAGATGGAGGCCAGAGACCGAGATTTGGGACTTACATTCCAGACTATTTGTACTAGGGGTAACAGGAAGCTGAGGTGATATTTTGACTAATGTCTAGGCTCTCTTAGGAAAAAGGGGCGTTGACTCAAGTCTGGCTACTTCCTGTGGGCATAGGGCAATGTGGGGAAGGGGAGAGCTATATAATGAGTATATAATCTGATTAAAAGTTGGTGGGTCCACACTCATCAAGAGGTGTGGCTGGAAAGGCATCCCATGTACTGTCATCCCAGAGACCTCAGGCATCCGTTCCTTGGGGGAGGTGAGAAGGCAGATGTCTAGGAAGAAAATATTGTTATCACCAAAGATGAGTGTGCCAGGATGAGGTGCAGGTAGGCTGTTCATTGTGGCATCCTGGAAAACCAGAGGGTGGAAGGTCCTGTCTGCTGGACAGACCAAGTGTCCTAAGTAGGTGCCCGCATGAGCCTGGAGAGATGGTACCAGCATGGGTGTTCCAAGAGCTTGGAAGCTGAGGGGGTGGTGAGGATTACCATGTGAGGTCCTGTCCATCGAGGTTTGAGAGATATAGAAGTTAACTTCTTGATGAGTACTTTGTCCCCTGTGGAGAGCAGGGCAGGTTTAGGGGCATTAGGGTCCACTGCTGTGGGGGCAGGGAGACAACTGTCAGCGTATGAATGGAGAAGGGACCTTAAAAGGGAGAGGTAGGGTAGATACTCCAACAGTGGATGAGTTTGGACTGGGAGGTGATGGTTAAGGAGAAAGGGCCTGCCATGAAGCAGCTCAAAAGGGCTCAGTCCCGTAGGGGAATGTGGGGTAGCCCTGAGGCAAGTAAGGGCAATGGGGAGAAGGGAGGGTCAAGATATCCTGAGTTCAATGGAGAGCTTGGTTAGCTGTTGTTTCATGAGTCCATTGGCCCTCTCCACCTTTCCCGAGGATTGTGGATGGGAGGGGGTGTGGAATTTCCAGGAGATGTTGAGAGCCTCTGACACAAGCTCCATGACCCTGGAAGTGAAGGCTGGCCTACTGCCTATCTGGATGGTTTGCGGGACACCAAACTGAGGAATGATATAGTCCAGGAGTACCTGAGCCACCACATTTGCTGTTTCTCTGGAGACCAGAAATGCTTCTATCCATCCTATAAAATGGTTCAAAAGTGTTAAGAGATAACAGAGTTTTTTATGAGCAGGCATAATACTGAAATCAACTGTCAATCTTTGCCCAGTCCATGAAGCTGGTGTAGAGACTGACATATGTGGAAAGCCCCTTGTGGATTGGCCTGGGCACACATCTGGCAGGAGGAGTGAACCTGTAAAATAGACTCTCGGAGATGGGTGGGGTCAAAAAGGGGCTTCAAGAAGCGGAACAAAGCTTTGGGGAAGTGGCTAAGGATATCTTGATCCAGTAAAGGTGCTCAGCAAGCAGGTATCACTAAGAAAGAATGAGAGAAAAAAAAATTGTCCTGCACGAATGCAGGGCAGTGGCAAAGTTTTAAGTGAGGAGGAACGGGTCCCGTCTACCCCATAACTGAAATTGATGAGGGGAACATAAGGCCCTAGTGAGAATAAAAGAAATAGACTCACCCGCTACCTGCAGCTTCACCCTGGGCTCGGATAGGGTTACAGGATAAACCAAGTCTGGGCATTGTCAATCCTCTGCAAGGCTGAGAAGTTAGAAGGCTGACACAGTTTCACTTTCCAATGTTGGGGAGGCTGGACCTCCCTAGTGGGGCATAGAGGACAAGCCCACATGGGGGCATTGTGATTTCCAGTGTCCAGGTTGCTGGCAGATAAGGCATAACCTTGGAGGACGCTTAGTGCAATATCATGCCACATGACCATTTAGGCCACACTTGAAACAGCTTGCCAGTGAGGTTGACTTAGGCTGGGCTCTATCAGGGTAGAGCCCTGTGGTTGGCTTGCCTTGCCCTTCCTGCGACCTTAGGGCAGCTGTTAAGGCCTGAGCCTGTAGGGTAGCTGCCTTGTCTGTCGGGAAGACTCAGCTGATTGTTCTCGGGCATTAAAAACTTTAAAAGCCATTTTCACCAATTCCCATAGAGGGGTTTGGGAACCCTCCTCAACCATTTTTAACTTTAAGCAGAAGGATTAGTAGAAAAGGAACCTACCTGCTTTTCTATCTGAGAGAGATATGGAAGAGAAAAGGGAACATGAACTTTCATAATGCCATTGACTCCTGCCACCTCCCAGGGAGGACAGAGAAAGGTCGAGCTATGGTGGGATCTGGTATGGGAGGAGATTGGGGAGGATTGGGAGGAACTAGCCCAGTGCACAGAGGGGGTCTAAGGGTGGGGCGATAAGGTAGAAGGAGGAGGGGAGGAGGAAGGTGGTTAAGGTGGAAGTTGACCTTGAACCTCCAGATTGGGAAGGGAGGGGATAGACAGGGAAAGAGAGAGAGAAATGTGGAGAATGTTGCTTCACAGGAGGGGGTCGGGTAGTGTGGGCTTGAGGGAGTGGGGAAGGGGCCAGTGCCTCTGGCTGCATGGTACTGCAAGACACTGGCTACGAAGGGAAGGATGAGAGCGCAGAGCCTAAAAACCATGGAAATATGTATCGAACAGTCCCAATTTATAAAGGTTTTATAAGAGGCATCCCAGAGGCAACAGCGGATCTGGCTTTGAACTGTAAGTGCCCATTTTGAAGTCTAGGCCCAACCATATGGCCTAAGTCTATTACAGCGTGTCCGCTAAAACAGCTTCTAGGCCTAATGGGGTCATGGAAATTGAATGCTAGGTGTTCCTGGAGCAAACAAAGTCCATCTCAGCCAGGCCCAGTCTTGCTGATCTGGCTGCTGCTGAGATCAAACTCCTGGTGTGAGCTCGCAGCTTCAACAAGAGTCCAATAATCAATAAAAGTAAGTTTAAATGGGTCCCCCCAAAACCCTAGCGCATAGACAAGAAAAAGGGACTTACCAAGATGCAGCTGCTGTAGCCCAGGAGCCGGTTTTAGCATGGCGTGGAGAGCTCAGATTGTGGACTAGGGGGCTTTCGACTCATTGGCCTAGGGCTACATGGAAAGGCCGCCCTACCTGGTGGGACCTCTGAGATGTTAAGAATTTTTCCTAACGTAAGCTCTCTGCTGATGCAAAAATCCCAATCAAACCAAAGCACAACAAGCCAAATTAAGAAATATCCAGGTTTAATAGGATTCCTGAACTCTCGGTTGGCTCCGAGGGGGAACCGGGAGGAAGGAAAAGAGAGCAGAGGGGACCTTCCAGAGAAGCAGTTCAAGTAGACTTGGGGAGTGGCCAAGATTTTGGCAGGGTTATCTTGACACTCCTCAGGGGAGGGGTCAAGGCTTGGCGGGCACAGGGATGGGACCTCCAAAGATGGAAGCCAGAGACCAGGACTTGGGACTTACACTTTATTTCTCATTGATTACAACATCTCTAATTATACTGTATCACTTTCAATAGCCTCAATAAAATTTGAATAAGTTACTAAATCTTGGTTGATGTATATATGTAAGACTAAGATTACAATGTATCTGCCTTCTCTTCCAAGATGCTCCCTGAAACAGATGACAGGCCTGCTGTGAACAGTCTCTTATAGAAATGATTGCACAAACAAGATGAGAACAATGGCAATGTCAATAGACATGCTTATTTGGAAAGACAGAAATTGAATGGCATCCCAACCATGTACAAAGAACAATAGGCAACTAATGATTGCTGGAAGAGGGCTAATTAGCCTCTTCTGAACCTTTATTTGTTATCTACTATAGTGTTCAGCCCTGAAAATATATATACACTAACAACAGAAACAGAGTCACCATGTGGTTTTTTATATGTGAATATATATTCATATGTATGTATGTAATATTAACAATCAAAGATAAAGGGGCTATTAGCTTTGGAAGTAAGGAATGGCATGGGAGTGTTTGGAAGGAGGGTACCTGGATGGGCTAAACGGAGAAAAGAAGTAGTAAAGTAATGTAATTCTATTTCCATTAGAAATGCATTTTAAAATTAACAGAAAAGAGAACACTGCTTATAATTACACATGGACTATGTTATAATAAGAACATTAATTTTCCCAAGCAAAATATGAATTTTCACTAACGGTATCGAGTAAATTCCATGTATTCTATTGCTCAACAAAGTAGATATGGAAAAACAAATAATTCTCTAAAATATTAAGTAGCTTCATTTAGTCTTCTAATCTCATTTTGAAATTATTGTTATTTTAACAACTTATTTTCAGATTTAAAAATAAGCCATTAAGGAAATTGAGAAATTTAGATAATTATTTAAGCCAGTTTTTTTTTAGAGAATACTAACAACTGCCCACCTTCATTTGCAGAATCAGCAGCTTGTATTCTAAGTTGTTTCATAGCATCTAATATACAAATGTCTGTCTGTCTGCCTATCTGTCTGTTTGTCTGTGTGTGTGTGTATGTGTGCATATACATGTGTGTGTGAGTGTATGTGTGCATGTATGTGTGTGTGTGTTAGTATCAAAACAATAACTCTGGAAAGAATGGTTTCCAAAGTCCATTTTGCGTATTGTAAATTTGACCAACATTTAGCTAAAATGTTATCAAAATTTTGAATATCAACTTGAACCTTGATGGTTATTCTCCTTATATACATATTTGAGGTCCCCCCTCCTTAGTATTAAAGGTCTACTGCCACACCTTGCTTTCACATGAGTGCTACAAATCAGAATTCAAGTCCTAACACTTTCATGACAATCTCTTTGCCCACTAAGATAACTCCTCCAGTCTTCAGGGAAATAATCTTAAGTGTTAGGATTGCTGCTGATATACAAGCAGATTTTCTGTGTCAATATTAGTTCCAGGTCACGTTTTTATTTCCAGCAGGCATCACAATATCAGCTGTCTTACAATTCAATTTCGCATTTCCAATGGAAAAACTCAACACACCACTCAACAATAAATGAAAACCTGGCTGAAATATTCAGCCTCCCTGACAGGGCTTGTACCTACTCTTGAGAGTCTACATTCTGGCATGTTATTTGGAATCTTAAATATGGCATGTTCTGTTCTGAGAGACAAAGGAAGGCAAAAAATATGTGTAAGACTTTATAGAAACTTAATATCTGATATTCTTGTTTTACATTTATTTCTTAGTTAAATATCGACATTTTACTTTCCTAAATTTAAATGTAGTCTTGACTCAATTTTAAAAGACAGCAAGAATATTTTCATTCATTTTAAAATGTATTGGTAAGTTTAAAGTTTAATTATGGATTACAACCAAGTATGTGCTGTGAGGAACTCAGCTATAAATCCTCATCACTTTCTTCATTAGTGATGGTGTTATATAGAGGAAAGTAAGGTATGTACTAGTTAATGGTAATTCAAAGTAAAAGAAAATCTATTTTTTTCTGTATCTTTCCAAATGCTGTTGAACCTTAGTGAAGAAACACACAGAGTCAAACTGAAAAGTTTCCACATCACATCTTAGTGATGGACTGGACTTTGCTGGTAAGGAGAAATGCTCCTCCAGGGAGCTTGCTTTCCCACCTGCAGAGGCAGTTCATATTCTGCTTCAGCCAGCTGGAAGATCTTAACCATTCCCTCAGTAAAACAGTAGATGGATCAAATCACAACTTTCTCATGGTTTCATGGTCAAATCTGCATTCTACTAAACCCCTATGTGTGTTCTCTTTGTAGAACAATGCAGAACTGTCTTTACTGACTCACCCAAGGCCCTTCCCACTGCCCTTGTGCAGTATAATCCTTGGTATCTTTCCAAAATGTATGAGTGTTTGACAGTTGGCCCTTATGTCATTGGTTTTCCTCTCCTGAATGAATAATTGGTTCTTCAAATTAAAATAGAAACAAAAAGACAACTTTCCAGATTGATGAGATAGCTCAGTAAATAGAGTCCTTGCTTTGCAAACATGAGTACCTGAGGTCAATCCCCAGAAAATTGTAAAACATACTGAGCCTGCTTCTAATCATAGTTTTATGGACATCAAGACAGGGGGATCCCTGAAGTTCATTGGTTAGTCAGTTTAGTCTAATCAGTAAGCTCCAAGGCAACCAGAGACACTTTTCAAAGGAAGTGCATGGTATTTAAATTGCTTTCACTCCAAACACTCTCTGATCAAAGCTCCAGTTAATTTCCCCTTTGCAAAAATTAGTGAATACTCTTTGAGAGTCCCTTAGATTCTCAGCAACACTATTTACCATTTAACAGTTCTTTCTCCTTAAGCAAAACCAGACGCTTCCCTTTTCCATTATTGGACAATTCACAGCCCTCGCCTCTATTCTCTTCATGCCTCCTCCAGGATATGCATCTATTTTCATGGTGTTTAAATCATTTGTGTCTTCATGATTTATAATTCTAGCCTGACTACCTTATCTAGTTCCAAATTAAAAGCCAATTGTTTTCCCACCCACTGGACTTGCATCTTCAGCGGGGTTTACAGGCTTAAAAATGGCCTAAAGTAATCTTGATTATTCCTAGAAAAAGTTTTGCTTCTCTACCATCTTCATTTGACTCAATCATTCCCCAAACAGATTCTCTTTTTAATTCACACTCATATCCAATTTATGAATAAAATCAGTAGATTATACTTCTAAAATGCATATGAGGGTAAACCTCTTTCTTTTTTAAAAAAGGGTCTTATTCTCAACCAGATTATTGTCATATTTATTAGAATATGAAACACTATACTTATTCCCACATTTCACCATTTTAATTATTCATTTTATTTTTCGAGATTAGAAACTACATTACTTCTCCTCACCCTTATTCCCTGCTGAGAAAGGCCTGATAGTAACACGAACAAATTCTCCTTGCAGCAAAGCCCTAGAGAATCTGACCCATTTTGGCAAGGCCGATGAATAGCTCACTGCATAATTCTGGGCATGACCCAGGAGCATATGTGCTACCTGCTCTTCTTCCTTTCTTTATACAAATCATATTGCTGGTTACCTCTAGTTTCACTTTCTTAGAGAAATGGATGAAAAGATTATTACAAAAGGAAAACCTCCCCCGATGACTCTCCTCTGAGTGAACCACAGGGTCTATTGTTAAAAATATACAGTGGACCTGATTCAGTTCCTAATGCCTTTGATGTTTCAAGTGTGACGATGAATTAGGCTTTCAAGAACAGATGTTGCCTTTCCAATGCATCTTGTGACTAGTCTAAAGGAGTCACAGAAGTTCATGACATCACAGATTTGCATAACTGTTCTGCAGAGAATGATTTTAACCACAAGTTCTAAGAGAAATGCTAATAATAGATGATGCTAGAAGTTAATGCGAACAGTCTATGAAGAGGAAATGAAGCAGAATCATATAAATCCACAATACCCTTATTTCTAATAGCTATGCCAATACTGTCGGTAGTTGAGAGAAAAGGACATAAGAACAAGGAATAAATGGTGACTAAGATTAAGAGTAAGCATCTAGGTATGTCGTTTACAGGATAGGAAAAACCTGATATATTCCCCAAAGGAGATAGAGTAGTACAAAGTAGAGAATGATAAAACCAACCTTAGCTGCTGAGTTGATTGTGAGAACTTAGATTTCACCAGAGGTAAACGTTAACTACTGGAAACAAAATGTAACTTCAAATGCTGCCGGCTGGGCCTACTGCTCTAACTGCAGGTGTGCCTAGTTAGAAAAGCTGCCTTTGTCACTTGCAGCACTGCTTATGTTTCTAATAGTAGAGCCATGAATCAAGTAGGTAATGATTATCATTGGGAAAGTTGGGGTATGGAAGGGGAATGGTAAAGAAACAAATTCGCAACTATTGTAACTATTATTAGATACATAAAGAAGCAAATTTGATTGTAAAACTGCTCATGCAAGCCATTGAAGATGTATAAATAAAAACAGCCGAGGTTATCCAGGGCCACATGTTTGAAACAGGTGGTCATAGTTTCTTCATTGTGCCAACTTCACACATCTGTCCCAGGTCATCAGACACATTTGGAATAAGGATTCTAACATCTCACTCCAAATCTTCCCATATGACCACCCTTTTCTCTTGAAAATTTATTACTCCATTGTTTATTAACTGTTGTTACATACATATATGTCTATGTGTGTATAGTTATTACTAAATACATAAGTACTTAGTGTATATAATGCTACTTGTATGGATATGATTTCAAAGCTGATTAATACTGGATAAACAATTGGTGTTCCTTTCTGTGAGAAGACTATTTCTCCTGCTCTGAGTATTCCATAGTTGCCTGTAGCTCTTCATGTGGGGTTGAGAATTCATGTATTTTCCCTTATTCATAATAGTGTGACTATTTTTATCTTTGTTCAGCTCACATTTAGGCAAGTCATTATTTTTGCTTACTTTTACTCATAAGGTATCCACACAATAGGAAGACTATTATTCTTACAAAGTTAACTCATGTCATCACTTACTTACATCAACCATGGAACTAAGATGGAAAGAAAGAGGCCTCTGATTACTGAAAGGTATTTACATTTTGTTTCTTGAAGTTTAGGGGAAACCCTGAGATAACAGATGAGCGTTTGCAAAGATATAGAAGCACACAAGTATAGGCAAGTACCTACATATGTGTGATGTCTCTATCAAGGGATATCCTAGAAAAGATTAGCATATTAGAAGAACTGGAGCCAGAGGAATAAATATATAGTATATTAGTATATAGTATAGAGAGTGTATATATATATATATTAGTATATAAGAAGGATATATTATATACATATATTACAGTATGTAAGAAGAAAAGTCTCCAGTTTTTTGCTTAGTATTTGAAATTCATTTGGTAATTTCATTTGTAGGTGAATTAATTGAAGGATGACATTAACTTTGTGTTTGTGAATGAGAATAAATAGTAATATAAATATATGAAGATTATATATTCTATATATTAAGTGATGAACCAGCCATGAAGGTCTGCTTCCCATACATGTTGCTTCTCTTTATCTCATGAGTCATTGCAGTGACTCCCCTTTGGAGACTGGAAGTTGATACTAAAACAGAAATTTATTTCATATCCCCCCTCTTTTTTTGACAGAGGGACAGAAGTCTCACTTCTCATTGGAATAATTAAAACATTCACAGGCGATGCACAGGTGTGTGGTACATATAAGAAAAAACCCTCAACTCATGCTTATAAAAATAAAAAATTTATTAAGGATAATATATACTATTTTCTATCATCGTAAATTTTGCGTGAAAGGCATTCTGCATCTAGCCACACTTACTATACGTGTAAAATACTAGCAGTTTTTGTCAGTGATGAAGGAGTCAACATCGTGTGTGAACTGTATCAATCCATTCAGACGAGTGCCTAGAGATGAGAGAAATGAAACCATCTCTCAATTTCAACTTAAACTTTGTGTTTAGCACAGCTCTTTTCCTGTTAGCATCACCCTTGACCACTGCCTCCAGATTTCAAAG
Organism: Ondatra zibethicus; assembly: GCA_004026605.1. NCBI lineage: Eukaryota > Metazoa > Chordata > Mammalia > Rodentia > Cricetidae > Ondatra > Ondatra zibethicus. Next base: position 19,912 of record PVIU01005750.1, on the reverse strand, counting down.
CCCTTAGGGAACAAAAGGTCTTTTACTCTAAAATAAATATTGGAATTAATTAAACATGACAAGAATCCTCAATTAAGTCCCATGGTAAATTCTGATGGTTATATATTGTTGCATCGTGTAAATACTTTGTAAATGTGTAACTGAATCTGGCATCAAGTCTATTCACAACCTTTTAGGACTTGGAGCATTGGTCAGTAAAGCAATTAACACTTGGAGGTCTATAGCCAAAAGTTTTTATTGAGGAAAAGAAATCAATGAGGTTTTGAGTCTCCTGAGCACTTTAAAGTTTCCAATTAAACATTGCAAATAGAGTCAACATAATCTTAAATAACTATTGGCAAGATCAGGTGTGTACAAGCTGCAAAACTCAGTGTATTATCTTCCAATTATAAGTGTGTGTTACAGTTTAAAACATAAAAAAGTTCAAGCATTTTTATGTAAATTCCATTATCGTTTCATCTCACAGTTTGATACATCTAATTGTGGTTGTAGGAGTGCGAGAGTGTAGGGGTGAGTGTGTCTGTGTGTGTGTGTGTGTGTGTGTGTGTGTGTGTGTTAACTAAACATAAGAATTTCACTTTTCTGATTTGGAGTTCTCCACATACAAGAAGGAAAGCAAATGGATTGTGGGTATATCAACTGAAATATATTTGAAATAGGCATGTAAACTGATTGTTTAAGATTCCTCTTGTACTTAAGAAACTTTTGTATCTATGCCACCACTCTCGCTTTGTTCTCACATTATCAAGAGTTTTTTTAAAAAACAACTGTACAACAATTTTGGCTATTGAGGCACAATTTTTGTGAAGCTGTATCAAGGATGGTTGTGAGAAAGTAACATATCAGCAAAGACTCAAAGGAGCTGCTGCTCTCCCCAAGCAGATGAAAGTGGCTCTGAAGAGAATTGCTGAAAGTACAGCAAAAATTAGTTGTTCAGATTTATCCCTTGTCTTCCTGTTTCTATAATGTGAAGAGGATTACATATGAAAGTCAGCACAAAATTGTTAATTATAAAATTTGTTAAAAGTCTCAGAGAAACAGATTTGTGCAGCCCCTTAAGAAAAATTCTATAATGAAACATTGTTATTGTTCTCTTAACTAAAATTTCCTCTGATTGATTATCTTTCCCAAATCTGAGAGATATGGCCTGGACGGCCTCTCAGAAGTCTTGCTTTTATTTCCCATGGAACAAAGAGAACTGGAATTTATCTGGAATCATGAAACTAAGATATATCATAACTGCATATTTTAATCGCCTCGAAATGTTACAAGATTAGACATTAGTCTCAGGAGAATGGAATGAAAAGTTCCTTGGACTTTAGTGTCCTAGGCATAAGTAGGGTCTGGGCAGGTCACCTCCATGCTGTTCCATCTATCTGGTTGCCTGAGTCCAAGTTTCTTCCTCTGTAAAATGTGGGTGTTGCTGTTTAAAAATGCAGTACTTTTTGAATGCAGTATTTAATCATTCAATCATTTTTAGTCAACAATAGAAGTAATCATTGTGTTAAATATTTTCCCTTAAATATTCAAGTCAAACACAGTTATAGTTGTTGAAAACCTTGTTACCTTATTAAGAAAATCACATTTAAACAAAAACAATGTTATAATGTATTTTGGTAATGTTTTCATGGGTGTGTGCTACTATCTGTTGTTAAAGAAAAAACAAAAGCCAATTTATAAAGACTATGTAGTTAAGATAGCAGAAGTTGATACCAGTGCCAATCATCTATTTTCTATTCTCCACCATTTTATAGTCATTAAACTTAATTTTCAGCTGAGCCTAGAGAAAATCTAAAGAACACTCTGTATTTCCTACCTTCCTTGCAAACAGTTCTTACCATATTGGTCAATTTATGACAGATTGAATAAAAGCAGAATAGACCTGAATAAATGTATATCTGTAGACTTAAAAGAAAGGCAGCCTGTCTTTCCTCTTCTTTCTCCTTGTTTCATGGAAGACAACCAGGGTATGAAGGATCCATTGTGGATAAGAGACAGTCTTGATAAAGCAACAGTGTATGAGGGACATGGTTTCCTCAGTGGGTACCATTCCAGTTTTCATAGTTTAGTCCCTCAAATTATGTCTAAAAAAATAAATACACTTCTTTCATATTTAATACACTGAATGTCATTAAAGGTCTTTTTAAATACAGCTGTTTGATTGAAGCACAGAATTTATCCAGAGGCCAGTGGGAGTCAATGATAGGTGTTTCAGAAATAATTTCATCAATTTTCCATTTTGAAATATTTCTCAGTCTGGTATACAAAATTAACTGAGAGATCACAAAATAGGAGTTAAGAGATTTAGATGCATCATTAATTATGTGGCAATTTTATGGTATAAGAATCCACTACAGAAGAAAGAAAGCTTGATCCATAATGTTTCTCTAGAAACAGTTGTAAGTAGGTATAGTGGAGTGCGAGGATGCCATGTCAGAAAATGCTCTGCCATTCTTCTCTTGCACCCTGGAGGCATGGTGCTTACTATAGGTGAACAGAGCACAATATGCTAATTCATTCAAAGCAGGCACTTCTCAAATTTTCTTTTTGATGATATTACTAAACTTTATAGATTTTATAAACAAAATAGTACATCTATCAAAGGCAATTAAAATTCTGGCTTGAAGGTCATCCAAGACTAAAACAGGAAGTTTATCAGATCCAGCTTGACATGGAGTAGGCCATCACAAAAATCAAACATCCTAGAAGCAAATGAAAGTTTGTTGACCCTATTTGTGGCACAGACTAAGAACTTTGAGGGTTCCAAGATTTTACCCTACATGCTGATTTATGAATGTTACTAATTGAAGGCATACATACCTGAGTCTACAAGAAAAGTTGTATTTCCTTCAACCATAGCACCAGCCAGAATATCACAGGTGTTGTCTTATGTACAAGACTCCTGAAGACCTATGATATGGGCAAAGTTGTTTACTGCTTGCACATGTAATGCAGAAGAGAAGATTTAAGCATAGGAAGCCTGACCATTTATAATATGCCATAAAGAAACAAACTTTTGTTCCAAGAAGAGTCATTGTCACTGAATTTCATGGTTATCTCTTTCCAGTGAAAACCTCTTTGAAAGACAGATCAGAATAAAATTAGCCATTGTCACATAATATTTATGAACATGCAAAAAGAAATCATAAAGAATAGTCTTCTGTCTTTGTCCAGATGAAACACTTTTGTGGATAGAAAATCTTATAGAGACATATATTTGCCTTTCTTTGAGGACATTTTCCAACAATACCCCATTAAAACATTTATTATTAATATTTGATTGTTCAGCACTTCATAGTTATATTTGACAGACATTTCTTAATATCTTATCTGGGACAATATGTTATGCTCAGTATTTTTACAATAGAAAAATGGATAATATGTTGTCTGCATCCTCTAGTAGAAAACACATGCATGTTAGACTTAGTGGAAAGATAAACTCCAATGAAGACAGAAGAAATTATGAGCTACTAAACTGTATCAAACGATCTAAACAAGAAAGGTAAAATTTGAGGTGAAAACAGAGTAGACAGATCTTAAGTGGAAGAAATAATAAGTTGATACAGAGTGGGATTAGAGTGAAATATCCATTTAAAGTTGATCACACTAGTGATAACATGGAAAATAACTTTGAAAGGGAAAAGCTAGAAAGAAACATCTCTATGACTGTTCAAAAGAATGCCTTAATGACAATCTGAGTAGATGCCGTGTTGGTTAGAATCATTTAGAAAGAGAGTATCAGCTAATTAAGTAAGAAATTGACTATGCCTCAATGTGTTATCAAAGACGAAAACAGTCAAAATCATGATAATTATTCAGTCAGGACAGATAAGTTGCTGAATGAACCTGGATTTGCCACTAAGTGTGGAAACTTAAGCAGTCAGCATCTCTTCATCCTTGTTTAGAGACAGTTACAAACATATCTGTCTCTAAACAAGTGTAAAATACTCAAATCTGCAACCTTGACTTGAATCACTGGGAACCAGAGTGCCCCTGAACCTAGGCTTAGAAATGTTAGTATGCAGCTCTAAGACCCAGAGTGGTATCACAGAGAAAAACAGAGGTGGAAAAAGGCCGTCTTGGGAGTGGAAAGCCAGTACAGTGGTAAGAATTAAAAGGTAGAGAGAGGTTGAAAAGGTATCTTGGTGGTAGTGTACAGTCAGACAGGAACTAGTCTCTGGGTTCAATCCCCAGAACCAGAGAAATATAGAATAAAAGGGGAGGTTGAATAAGAAATGTGACGGAGCTTAAGACTGAATAACTAAGGATGCAATGACAAACCATGAAGTTTTCAGTGCTGAGAATTAATTGTCTTCTTGTTTGAATTGTGTTTTGCTTTCTTTTTAATTTTCAACTGAGAACATTCCAACTGCATCATGAAACCTCACATTACAGGCACATAATTTCAGTCTATCCACGGGAGTTGTTATTAAATGTGTTGATTCACTTAGTACAGGGTTAGACTATAGTAATAACCTTCTATTTAATCCCAGGTATCAATGACAAGCTAAATTTGAAAACATGTATAGGAAATCAGCAATCTATTAATATTGATATTGTGTATACGGAATGTGGCTTTTTAAGTATCTTTGTGTTTTTCATACTACGTTTAAATATAGCAGCATCTATTCCATAGGGTGTGCATAGATGCCTGTCTGCACCATTGACTTTTGTACAGGATGAAATAAAGAATTCTTAGGCAAAAGTCAACAAAAGATGGCATGCCAGCATCATTTGACAAGGACAGTGGCCCCTCCTACATACGCATCAATCACGGCAGAATCAGAAATGAATATACAGCCTTGTTCAGAAGTGTCTCACAAAATTGCTTTAGAACACTGAGCCATAAAGCTCTTAGCTTAATGAGTTGGTAACGTTTTGCAGATATGCTTAAAACACATTGCTTTCCAGACTGTGTTAACAGACTCCAGCAGTGCTTGCCAACACACTCATCCTAAACAATTACATTAAGATCCATAAGGCCGTGTTTACAGTTCTGAGAAGCGAATGTATTGTTAATGGCCCATAAACTATCCTCTGATTCAATGCTTTGGCTTTTTGAAATTTGTGTAATAGTCAATGGAAATTTTCCAACATCTACTTGGCATGCAAGTGGAATTGGCTTCAGGGAAATAAAGCTGAATGCTGAGAAGTATCCTTTCCACACATTTCTGACCTGATGTGACTTTTTAATATAAAAGAAGAACAATTTAAGCAAAATTTTGAAAGATCATGCCTATATTTTCCAATAGTTTTATATGCTATGGCAATGAGTAAATATCATGATAAACCATTAAAAAAATCCTATGTGTACACTATCCTCCATTTCTCTTCAAATGTTCTTTCAAATCTCTTGTGAAATAGCTGCATCAGTGAGTCCCAAATGGTCTGTGAACAGATATTCATTGTAACTTCATGCTTGTCAGGCCCGCTATTATCTGAGGCTATATTCTGCTTGCCAACCAAAAAGCTGAGCTGTTTAAACTACTGTTTCAAATCTTCCTGTGGAACTCTGACCGGTCTCATGCTTGTTTGCCATCTTTTTATCCTTCTCTCATTTTCCTTGTTAGGTTCTGCTATCTGCATTTATGCTTCATTCTCTGCTCATTCTATACATATCTTTCCTATGTCTGGCTAATATTTCTCAGTTCTTTTTTCCAGATGGTTCCACTTTCTCTTACTGATAATTTCCATTTATCTCAATGTGTTTTTAAAATTAATTTGCATCATGCTTTGCAAGCCTGTTCCTTGTTTAGCTGAACTCCCTTGATTTCAGCTGTTCTCTCAGCTTTGCAATTATTCAATCATTTGGCATCTATATATCATGACATACAGCCATGCATAAGAAATTATCGTAATATTTAATTGTTGCCATAACAGATAAAACTATTGTAAACTCTAGGTATGATATTTCAATTCGCATAAGAATTTATGTCAAGCCTTATTCTATTTAAGCATTATATTATCCTGTTGATTGTCGAGATAACCCTGTGAGATAAATTCTGTCATTGCCCCTAGCTTAAAGACAGAAAAATCAAGCTGAAGCAGGAGTGACAAATCCATCTACCCCACCGTGTGCAGCTGATGCATTGTGTCACTTTTGCTTACTCGGTGCTCAACAGTGTTTTGGCAGAGCTGGGTCCTAGGCAGACACAAAAGTATCTAGAAGCAGGCATCAAGAAATTTTTCTCTTCTAACAGTAGCTATATCAAAAACAAAACAACAACCTTCCCCAAAAAAACTACAAAAATAAAATCAAAAAACAAAAACACCTTACTTTTTATGGCTCTCCTAGTCATATGGGTAGTTACTTGTATAAATAGAAATTCTGCCTTTCAACAGGAACCCATCAAGAGTTTAGCATAGGGAAACATTTGTTCTTATTCTTGTTATAAATATGTTGAAGGAAATAATGTGACGATAAAGGCCGCAGGATTGTAAAAGCAGTTTATATTATTTGAAGAATAGTTATAATAGAATCACCTTCATAAAAGTCAGTCAAATGAATTAAAAAGATAATTCTTCTAAATCTCAAAAATATTTTGACTGGACAAGTTGTTTTCTAAAGACTTGACTTTTCTGTAAACTTCAAAGACTTTCTTATACATTTCAGTAATATAATCAAATAATTTAGCACATTGGAAGTCCTCCAATGTATTTATTCTCTGAAAATATAATAGATGTTAAAATCCAGCTCTTTTAATAACTTTATAGACCTATGAGAAAATTAAAAATAAAATGTCTGCATATTTTCACTTGATTGGGCCTATTAAACATTTATTAAAAATCACCCCTTTACTTTATAATTGTCCTGATTTATAATAAAGCATAGGTCACCACAAATAAATCTTTGTCTTCAGAGTGCAGAGTATTCTATTACACCACATATAATAAAAAAAAAATCTGGGTTCACAGAAATGTAACATGAGGGGCTTGCTAGTTGGGGTTTCTGCCTTGCCCAGTTCCCACAGCCGACAAGTCCCAAAGAAAATCACACAGAGGCCTCCAGGAGATTATAAACTGATTGGCCCATTAGCTCAGGCTTCGTATTAGCTCTTATAACTATATTAACCCATTATTCTTATGTATATTAGCCACATGGCTCGGTACCGTTTTTCAGCGGGGCAGGTCACATCCTGCTTCTTTGGTGGTCTGGGCAAGAGTGCCGAGAGAGCTTCCTGCTTCCCAGAATTCTCCTTTTCTCATTGCGCTGCCTCTACTTCCTGTCTGGTTGTCCCACCTATACATCCTGGCTAATGGCCAGTCAGCGTTTATTTAAATCATGATTGACAGAATATAGACAAATCTCCTGCACCACAGAAAAACCAGGAAATGTGTGTTTTTAACAGCTTCGTTCATAATGACCAAGATGTCTTTTTTCTCCTTTATCTGGAGAACTCTGGATTCTGCAACAATATTCAATTATTCAATCATTCATACACATCTTAGCAAATATTCATCTTCACTTCCTCATTCCAACACCTCCTGTCTCTTCACCTTCCTCTCCATTTTAAACTTTGTAGGTGATATTCACTTTCCTTTGCACAAATCCTTTACCATTCTACTTATCTGTAACCATTGGTTACCTTCATTTGATATTTACTATGTGTCAGGCCTTATTCTATTCAAAACTTATGTTAACCTGTTGTTTGCCAAGATAACTCCATGAGATAAACTATCATTTGCCTAGCTTAAAGACAGAAAAATTTCATTGCCCAAGCTTAAGTAGAAGTAAGTGACAAATTCATCTATACAGTGTTGTATAGATCATGCATTGTGCCAATTTTGCTTATCTGGTGTCCAACAGTCAGTTGGGAGAGCAGAAAAAGGGTATTCAAAAGAGAAAGATTATTTATATGCTGTACACCCTGAAAAGCTGAAGGATGATTTGGGAGAAACTAGATAAACATAACCTTTTGGACAGAGTGCAAAATCAATACCAAAGCTGCTCTACAATTTTTTCTGAACAAAGGAGCAGCAATTTTTATATACATGGCATCTCTTGAGAGTTAGGAAACACAATAGAAAACAAAGCTATCATTTTGTTATTTATATAAAAGGTAATTTAATCAATTTTGTAGAATTCTTCTTAGCACAAATTAGTTCAGCATAAACAACAACCATTAACAAATGTTAACTTTTATTAGTATTATTATTAAATACTACTCTCCTTTAGTAATGACCCAGTGTATTTTCTGTTATATAATACAGGCATTTGCTGTTTGACTTTACCTTTACTTTTAAATTGTATTTATTAACATATGAATATACATTTATATGCACACACAACACGCAAACCCAGGTTCGCATGTAGAGATCAGGGGCCCACTTTGAGGATTCAGTTCTTTGCTGCCTCCTTTAAAGTGTTCTGCGGATCAAACTCAGGTGGCCAAATTTGGGCAGCAAGCATCTCTACTTGCTGAGCCATCTTGCTGCACTTACCTTTGTTTTTGTTACTGACTCCCTGTCTTTTGACAAAAATCTCCTGAACCTTTTATATATGTGCCTTCCTAACTGTCCCCACAGCTTCACAGTAGAAGCATGGCCTAGGTGCAAGACTATCAGAAAATACTGTTATTTGGTACTCAGATTGTTTCAGTATAAGCAACATGACTAAAAGCAATGCTATTTGAATAATAAGCATTTATCTTGTACTTTTCATAAATTGGCTGAGGCAAAAGAGTCACTCAGTTTGAATTGGAAAAGGTTGTATTTGTAGCATCTGACATCACCATCCTGTCACCCAGAAACTATATGTGTGAGATTGAAGTCATCTCCATAAGACAAAGCAAAAAATACATGGAGATATTAGGTGGAAATAAGTGTTTGAGGATCTGAAGTAAAATGCATCATTGGTCTCCTTACACATTGGAGGCAATAAGTTCATTTGGTTTAATAAAAATTTGACTGTTTTCTCATACTTTTAACTAAGAAACTTCCTCACTCTGCTCTCCCTCACCATCTCTCCTACACCACATTTCTCATTCAGACTTTCTTTTCCTCTCTTCTATACTAAGAAAAGATTCCAAGAGTGATTTGTACTGTAGAAAAAAGTCTTCCATGATGGTTCATGAATTTGAAAGCTCTAGATAGCCTAATATTTTCAACCAAATCCTCAGTGTATTATGTGCCACAGAATATCTAACCTGAGTAAACAGAATAGTGTACATTGGCCTTTGGGGGTTATTTGATGTCAGCCTTCAAAAGAAAAAATCAAAAATTGAGATTGTTGCTTCTGAAGAAATATGCAAACAAATGTGACCTACATTAATACATAACTTATTTAGTGGTGTTACAACTGTGTTCTTTATATTAGGAGGGAGAATAAAAAATGGCCATGGAAATTTCTATGATATTCTGTTATATTGACTATTGGTGTAACTTTAACTGCCCAATATATAAAATTTGCTCTTATAAAACAGAAATATATTTCATATGTTATTGGTATATTTACAAAGATGTATATAATCTAAGACCATTTCCAGGAGAAAGTATATTGCTGCTTCATTTCTTAAGCATAATTCTAGTATCCTTTACAATACTAACACCAAGTAGTAATAATAGGTCACAGATTGAAATGCCAACAACAGAGAAAATCAGCTTTAGTTGAAGTAGATAGGGAAAGTAGGTGAGATAAGGACAAAATAATTACTTGGCCCATGATAGCCAATTTTGTTAATATTATTTTAAGGAATTAAGGATAAAAGCCAATGCAGAAGACACATAAAATTTTGAATTTTTGTCTTCTGTTTCACTGGTACAGGCTGCTTCCTCCAGCAGCTCTTCAGAACTCTGGATAGCTCCCAAAGTACCAGTACCCTTGATTACATTCAAAGTTTTTTTTTATTCCAACCTGCAACCCAAGCATTCAGCTCGATTCCTGTTTAAGCAACTTTTTCTGATCATTTAAATTATGTTACTAGTTTTTCTGAGGTCTGTGCATTAGCCATTAAAGACTTTTCAATTTGGCATCAAATCAGAACCATGAATTTGCCTCTTGGTCATCATTCTGTTTAACACAAAGACACTCTATTCACATCGGAATTATCTTACAGCTCTTATTTTATATACCTGAAAGCTTAAAGATGCAAAAGAATATTGATTAAAAAGTTACTTGAAATATCAAAAAAATCAGAAAAAGTAGATAGTAATCTATAAATTCATTACAAGTTGTAGTGTATCTCCATAAAAAATATATTATATATGTATATCATCATATCAAAACAGACACAAACACTAATGTGCCATTATTCCTACTTTCACTTCTTTTTCTGTGACAAATTACCCCAATTAGATGCAGGGAGAAAGGGATTAATTTCAGCTTACAATTTCAGACTATTGTCCATCATTGTGCAGAAGTCAAGGCAAGAATTTCAAACAGCTAATTACATCAGATCCACAGTCAAGGACATGAAGTAAAGAATGCATCCATGTTCACTTGTTCAATTGCTTGGACTCTGCTCACTTGCTACACTCCTGTACTCTTCAGGATGCCATGCTCAGTCAATGGTGACTCAGAGTGGGCTAATTTTTGATATATAAATTAACTTAATTAAGGCAATTGCCATAGTTATGCCCATGAGTTAAATCAATGTAGACAAAATTTCCTTGAGACTCTCTTCATGAATGATTTTGGGTTGTGTTAAGTTGGCAATAAGATAACCATTACCTGTAATTCCCAAAATAGTCTATCAAAGTTAAATTTTAAAAATGGAAAGCAAAAGAGAACTAAAACACAATGATGAGAATAAAGTGTTTCTGGCATAGAAGGTTCTTCTGTATTTGTGTTGCTTTCATTGGTGAATAAAGAAAACTGCCTTGACCTTTTGATAGGGCAGAAATCAGGTAGGCAGAGTAGACAGAACAGAATGCTGGGACAAGACAGTGTGGCAGACACCATGAAACTCCTGTCTGAGACTCACACTGGTTAGAAATCTTTCCCAGTAAGCCACAACCTCGTGGTGAACACAGATTAATAGAAATTGCTTAGATCAAGAGTGAGAGGTGGCCAAAAAGAGGCTAGGTATAATGGGCCAGGTAGTAATTTAATTAATACAATTTCCATGTGGTTATTTCTGGACTTAAGCTAGCCAGGTGGTGGGACAGGGCAGCTGCTCCTCTTACTACAAAGGGCTTGTGCTAATTTTCTGGGGAAATTAATAGCAACTATCCCAAAAGCGATAGACTTAACCTTATAAAGAGGACTTCTTGGATTCTTTCTTGAATTGCACGTGATACTCCAATAATGGGAGCCCATACATTGTAAACTGATGCTAATAAATCAGGGAAGGCTGATTACAAATCAGATGAATTGAGTAAGGTGGAACAAAGCCCTTATACTTCTGTCCAGAAGGCAGAATTATATGCCATTCTTATGGTGCTAAGGAATTTTAAAGAACCTCTTAATATAGTTACTGATTCACAATTATGCATAAAGAGTTATCCTGCATATTGAAACCACTGAATTTATACCAGATGATACAGAATTGACTTCATTGTTTATACATGTACAAGACATAATCAGGAATAGGCTTTGTCCGATGTACATAACATGCATCCGATCCCATACGGGTCTACCAGGTCCTCTAGCACAAGGTAATGCAGAAATTGATTATTGATTGGAAGCATGAAGCAGGCTCTCCTCATTACTACAAATTGGCACCTCAACGTGGTTGACTGATTCCAAGTAAAATCTGAGAGAGCTTCAAAAAGAATACAGAGTTTAACAGAGTTTTTGCCATTTGCTGGCACTGTGCTGCACAAAGTTTTTCTTCACTCAGCAGCCGCAACAGTAAAAAAACTGCGGCGGTTTTAAAATGCCGGCTTTCTGCCAGCGCAACCTCTGTTTCTTGCAGGAGACATAGAATTTGAATGGGGTTTTGTGAGTAAAGTGCTATGGGTTGCTTGATGGCAATGTGGACTGCTCTGTGCCTGGAACTGTACACAGCTCAGGGGCACCAAATGGCTCTGAGGCAGGAGCGGCTCCGCCATGCTGAACTGTGCTGATCTCAGGCAGGAACTATTGTAATTATCATAATAACAATGCAGTAAAGGTATAGACTGGGCAGGAAACAGGCGGTACCAGATTACCCCTACATGGCGCAACTTAAGCTTTAAGAAGTGCTTAGCATTTTAAGAAGTGCTCCTGGATAGTAAAGAATTACAGATTCACAATAGGACAGATTCAGACATAAAAGACCTCTAAATGGGTCACACTGTTGAATAAAGGTACATAGTAGGCTTAAAAGAGAAAAGAAATAAAGAGTAAATAGAGAAGCTTTTTTTAAAAAAGATAGTCTTTAAAGAGACAGAGTACAGATAGTCATAGATTTAAAAAAAATAAAAAATAAGCCATGTAAAAATGGAAAATTCACAGAGAATCTGGATTATGTATTTTATTGTGTTTTCTTTAAATTTTTTGACTGTGAAGAAGCTAAATACAGAGAGACATTTCATTGTGTGCACTGCTAAGCCAAACCAGCATGTATATCATAAAGGTATCTTGACTTCAGAATTTGGGTCTAAGGATATGATGCTTTGGAAAAGAGGTTCTTTTGTTTCCGCAGAGGATGAGACCCTGTGGATTCCTTCTAGATCAATATGGTATGATAGGCCATGCCCTCCTGAAAAGTCACCATGAACACCTTCAAAAAATTACTTCACTCATCTGTCAACTGAGATGAACCTGGAACACAGGATACAGCATGAAAGACCTGATTAACAGCGCCCCCATATAGCAGGAAGAAGTTTGGAGAGAAAAAAATACGCCCACATTCCCAAATATTGTTTATAGATGTTCTTTTACATTTAAAGGGGGATATTATATAGATATGAATAATGGATAGTTATAGTTATAGTTTTCCTTTGTTATGATAAAAGATAAAGTAGATATAAATATGGTAACTGCAGTTCTTGCTTGATAACTGTTTTGTTATATGTAATTTTACTATGTTAAAATGAAAGCCTTTCCTTTTTGTTTAAACAGAAAAAGGGGAAATGGTGTAAAAGGTTCTTCTGCATTTGTGTTGCTTTTATTGGTGAATACAGAAAACTGCCTTGACCTTTTCATAGGGCAGAAATCAGGTAGACAGAGGAGACAGAATGGAATGCTGGGAAGAAGGCAGTGTGGCAGACTCCATGAAACTCCTATCTGAGACTGACGCTGGTTAGGAAACTTTCCCAGTAAGCCACAACCTCCTGGTGAACACAGATTAATAGAAATGGGTTAGATCAAGAGTGAGAGTTGGCCAAGAAGAGGCTAGATATAATGGGCCAGGCAGGTATTTAATTAATACAACTTCCATGTGGTTATTTTGGGACTTAAGGTAGCTGGGCGGTGGGATGGGGCCACCGCTCCTCTTACTACATGTTTCAATTTATGGAAAACTTTAACTATGCTTGTGTATACACATAATATACTAAAATGTAATACTCCAGGACAAGCTGGAAACTGTTACTAGGTTATAGAAGGAAATTCTTTGGAATTTGTTGAATTTTTATTATGTATATGTATACTAGCATATATGTGTGTGTGTGTGTGTGTGTGTGTGTGTGTGTGTGTGTGTGTGTGTGTGTGTGTGTTACATGCCTGAAGCTTACCAAGTATACTGGACTGACTTCTCAGCAAACCCTAGGGATCTTCCTATCTCCCTTTCCCAGAACTGGGATTAAAAGCACATACCACAATACCCAGCCTTTTTCTGAGGGTCAAACCCATGTCCTTGTGTTTGCAATGCAAACATTTTACTAACTGAACTATGTCCCCAGTGCCCTAAATGTACACTTTCAAAAGTATTATTTAAAATAATATGCAGCTATGACCCAGCCATCTTTGATTAATAACTGTAGATAACTGCCATGAATCTGAACCAGGAAAAGTTTTCTGTAACACATCATTACTTTTTAGTTCCTGTCTCTAATGCTTAATAAACAAATCAGATTAACTCACAAACAGAGAAAATATCAAATGCTGGTAAGCCTAACTGCATCTTCACAGTCTTTATTGCAACTCCTTGACACAAGTCAAAAAACTCTCCCCAGCATTTCTCACACGCTTCCAGAGGAGTAAGTATGTGTGAAAAGAAAGCCACAGACATTTCTTGTAGAACAGATCATTCTGTCCTTAACATGGTTAAGAACTTCCTGTCATAGAAATCAGTTGGCAGTGATTTCTCAGAACTGCCTCCCACTGAGTACATAATTATTGCAGGATAACTCACTCTCTCAGGAACTTAAACATTCTGAAAAAGAGCAGGTCCTATATAGCATTGGTTGATGGGATTATGGGGCCATGCCCTGTAACCAAGAAAGCTCACTTTATCTCTAAACATCACTAAAAATAGGAATCTTATACTAAAGAAGGATTTTAACAAAATCGGTCATGTATGATATGTCCCTCAGACTTAGCTTTAGAAACAGGTTGTGACTCCTAAATCCCCTTATTCCAAGAAAATATAAATTGATAACGAAGGCATTTACTATCTGATAATGAAAACTGGTACACACGGGTATAAAACAATGACATCCTCAATAGGGAAATAAAAAACTGAATTTCAGATACTCCATGGGAAGACAAACACCCAAAGCGTGAGATGAACCAAAATTCTCCACTAAAGTGTCCAGTCCTGTTGTGGCTCTTTAAGACACCTGATAATTGCAACAATGTTATCTCTGATGAGACTATGCCTTATCTATACTTTGCTATCTCACATACTTTTTGTATTTCTGTGATTCATTCATAATCAAGCATTTATTGTTTTGAGAGAGAAAGCCAATTATCAACTGTTAAAACATGTAACAGTCATTTCATTGACCTTTCCTTATGATATCTGCTATACACGTAGACTGGTACCTACCCCTGTCATTATCAGAGAGGTTTCATCCAGCCTTGACATGAGGGTTTGTGCCTAGTCTTGCTGTAACTTACTATGCAATGTTCAGTTAATATCCCCTGGAAGCCTGCTCTTATCTGAAGGGAAACCACGGAGAGGTGGATCTGAGGGAGAGAAATGGAGGCATGGGATGGGACTGGGAGGAGTGGATGGAAGGGAAACTGTGGTCAGGGTATAATGCATGACAACAGAACAAGTAAAAAATAATAACTGGTTCAAAAATATCAATCTAAAATTGTAATTTACTTACTTTAACTACAGAACAGTTCAATAACAAAACTCATGAGTATAACATACACTACAATAATCCTAGGAACTATTCGACACCTTTAGTTGTTAACATAACATATTTAAATTGAGTTGTGTACTGGATGCCACTGCTTAAATTTCAGAATACAAAACAAGCCTTTTTTTTCCCTGTGAGGCTTTGCTGCTCTTCATTGATCACTCTGACCTGGGAGTTTCCAAAGCAACTGTTGGGTTTTATGACAATTTATAATGTTTATTCATTATGCTCATCTCTATGTGTAGGAGGGAGAGAGAGGAATCTTTCTGTTTGATATGCTTTCTTTAGACAGTTACAGAACTCATATGTCTGTGCAGCTTTTGAATTCCAGCATAATATTAAGTTATAGTAAAACATTACAAAATATTTTTTTCTATGTTATATATCTATTATGTTCAAACTTTTATAATACTCTTATTTTGCCCTTATGCATTTTAATTAAAATAAAATTATATCACTTTACACCTTCCCTTACTTCCCTTCAGCCTCTTCCACAAAATCCTCTCTTCATCCCCTTCCATGTCCCTGCCTCTTTTTATGTCATTCTTTGTTGTTGCATATATGTATAAGTATAACCTTAATTGATAAGATTATATTTTAAAATTGAATATCCTGTAATACAGTTGACCCAAAAGCATTAAGTGAATGTGAAATCAACAACAACTTTATTGAGTATGTTATTGAGTAAAAAACGTCTCAGGACAGGCTTCCTCTAGTGGGGTGAGTCTCAGGTTGGACCAATCACTGGTTGGCCACTCCCACAATTTATGCACCACTTTTACCCCAACACATCTCATATGCAGGACAAATTGTAGGTCTGAGGTTATGTGGGTGGGTTAGTGTTCCAGGCCCTCCACCGGAATTCGTGCCTGGTCACAGGAGATGGCCAGTTCAGACTAAGTTTCTCCTAGTGCTAGGACTCTTAGCGAGAGTCGCCCTTACAGATTCTTGAGAGCCCACCCCTGATGCTGCATGGAGCACCAGGACCCAGAGATCTAGGTTCTATCCAAATACAACTGGCAATAAAAGTCAATGCAATGATGCCTAATGATATTCTGCTGTGCTCATAGATTAGCACCTAACACAATTGTAATCAGAGAGGCTTCGTCTAGCAACTGATGGAAACAGAAACCAACACCCAAACATTAGACAGAGCTCAGGGAATCCTATGGAAGAAGAGAGGGAGGAAGGATTGTAGGAACCAGAGAGATCAAGGATATCATAAGACAACCCACAGAATCAACTAACCTGGGCATACAGGGCTCACAGAGACTGGACGGAAAATCGGGGAGCCTGTACGGAACTGACCTAGGCCCTCTGGATATATGTTGCAGTTGTGTATTCTTGGTATTCTTGAGACTCCAAACAGTGGGAATGGGGCTCATGTCTGACTCTTTTCCTAACTTTTGGGATTCTATTTCTCATACTGTCTCATTCAGTCTTAATGCTAAGGGAGGAGCCTACCCATATAGCAACTTGATATGCCTAGTTTAGCTGATATCCGTGGGAGGCCTGCACATTTCTGGATAGAAATGAAGGAAGAGTGGAGGGGGAAAAGGGGGGAAGAGAGAGGAGATACAAGGAGGGAGGGGAAACTAGTCAGGACGTAAAATAATAATCAGAATCATAATTAAAAATCATTAAAAAAATAGATGTGTCACTTCCATTGTCATCCTAAGGTTTTGGTAAATAGTCATACATGATGGAGGCTACATTAGAACATTTGTTTGGTTTTTAGCATAAATTACATATTTGAACACAATACTTTAACAGGAAGAAAAGTTCAGCTCTATAATCACCAGAAAATCATTTTCTCTGTTTCAGATAGAAGACTTACAGCATTTGGAGGGTCAGAATTCCTGACATTTAGTATTTGCCCCATATAATTACTCACCGCCCTATCTTAGGTGATTTTTGGGGGGAATAATAGTGGAACTGTCTAAATCCACCCTGCCTGCTACTTTCTTCCAAACTCAATGGGAAAAGTGGCCAAATGTTTTGAAGGACAGACTTTTGCTAAGCTCTCCATAAACCCACTCTTCCAGGCACTACTTCTTGGGCTCAAGGAGAAACTCAGTGGCAGAATGCTTATGATGAATGGATAGAGCTATGGATTTCATGCCAGCACTACAAAAATTTTTAACCTTCTTCCATTGTCTGCTCTTTGAACAATGGAGTGGCAGGCATGTTACTTCACCTACAGAGTAAGCTAATAACTCTGGATTATTTCATTCTAATCCTGTTCTACCTAAATTACTTCATTCTCTTTTTCATTTTAGCACTATTTACTTCTTTTCTACCTATACTATTGAACATTTATATATGACCTTTCATTTTATGTGTTTGTGAATATTTATATTGTCTGTATATGCCATGGTTATATTCTTAGCTTCTAAATTATGCACTTTAATATTTTATGTTTAGTAAAACAGGCTAAGTTGAAAAAAACCTGGTTTTCAGTAGTTAATACACTGATTAAGATTGCTACGATAACTAATTTTACTTTGTATATTTTATTTCAAAGACAAATACATTTATTTCAAAATAGAACACTTCATTTGGCAGTGGTGTGGACTAGTGGAATGTGGGTGACTGTGTGCTATTGCTTCTACAAGCAAAATAAAAGAGTAAACAACAGAAACTCAGAGAATGAAGTGCTTTACATTAGACACAGGTTCTTAAGGTACATATATTTCAGAATGAACCTTTGTGCTCTACCAATTTTAGTGTGACTTTCCTCAGCACTTCTTGCTAATGTGCATGTTATAGCAGAATATACAGTTGAGGCTTATAGACAATTCTTTCCAACAAGATTTAACTCATCTTATACCAAATTGCCATGTATTTTGAGTAGTCTAAAGAATTCAGTGATGTGTTTTCAGATTTATTTGGGAAGCTCTGCAACCAATTAGATATGGGAATTTAAATAAAACACCTAATCTTCCTTTCTCATCTAAAAAACTGAAAATAACACCCAGTATACAGTGAAGAGAAAATAGATGCTAGTTTTTCTGTGTTGTATTCTTTTCCTTTTTTCCTGCTCCTTCTCTTTCTAGGCCACAATGATATATTTGCACACTCCTATGTTGTATGAGTTACCAAAGGCAAAAACCAAATATTTTTATAATCTGAACATAAATCATAGGCATTGTGGGTTATTTTAATATCTATTACTTATTATAAAGTAATATTAAAGTTCAACCTATGATCACCATATTGAAAATGGTAATATTTATTCAATCAGCTCTCTTATCAAGAAATACTAAAAGCAATGAGAAATATCCATGCAACAGGAAAGACTGACACAAAGATGGGAAATTTTAATTTTTTTTTTGATACTATTATTATTTTATTATTGTTGACCATTCCAAGAAGATGTTCCTTATCAATTATTAATTTGGAAAAAAATATCTACTTAGTCGTGACTAGGATAGCAATACATTCCAACAACAAGGTTCAAATGTAGAGTCAGCTTAGGAGAAGAGATCTGACTCCAAGTTGATGGTAGTTGCAGGGAGAACGGAGCACCCTAGAGGCAAGGTGTATATTAGACATTGTCTTCTCACAGAGTCTGGAGTCTTCCTCTGTAGGTACCTCTGCTTTCTGCTAAGGCAAACTGAAATTCGCATACATACAAGAAATATGGAGACAAGGAGGAGGTGAGTATGATCAAAACACGCATGTGTGAAATTATCAAAGAATTAATTAAATGTTACATTTAAAAGTGTGTGTAGTGTATGTGTGTGCGTGCATGCGTGCATATGTGTGTGTGTGTGTGCGAGATAGAGAGAGGGAGAGAGAGAGAGGTTATAAAGAAAAATATAGGGGTGAACAGTGGAGGAGTTCTGAGCTGTGCAAGGCCCTGGGTTCCATATTCATTAAGATTTTTAAAAAATAGCACATATCATTATATGGGAATATCTCATTTATATAAATGACTTAAAATGTTTACAACTACTTAAGAAGAAATTCTGCTGAACTACTAAATTCTTCAACTCAACAGCTTTTTAAAGGGAGAGTTAGGTATACACCAACAAAAAGGAGGGAAAAAATCCACAGGATATTTTGATACGCAGAGAGAGTCAATACACCATTCTAACGACAAGAACTGGAAGGACATTGCTGAAACAAATTGAATGGTGTTCTTTGATTTGAAGTAAGTTTAAGCATATGTGTGTATTAATGCATCCTACTTAGCTTTCCTGCTGCCTTGGTAAACACTATGACCAAGGCAAACCAGGAAGGAAAGGATTCTTTTTTTTTGTTTTGTTTTGTTTTTTGTTGTTGTTGTTTTTTATTAACTTTTATTTATTTTTTTTCCAGACATTGTTTTGTTTTATTTTTTCCATTCAAGAACATAATTAAAGATAAAAAAAATTTTTTTTCCTTTCTTCCCCTTCTCCCGGTCCCCTCCCACTACCTGGAAACAACCTAGGTGCCCCTCAATGGAAGAATGGATCAAGAAAGTGTGGATTATATACTCATTAGAATACTACTCAGCGGTAAAAAACAAGGACATCTTGAAGTTTGCATGCAAATGGATGGAAATAGAAAACGCTATCCTGAGTGAGGTAACCCTAACCCAGAAAGATGATTATGGTATGTACTCACTCATTAGTGGACCCTAGCTATAAAATAAAGGTCACCAAACACTTAGCTCGCAAGCCCAGAGAAGCTGAATACCTAGGTGAACCCAAGGAAAGCATACACAGAACCTCCTGGAAATTGGAAGCAA